>OY750759.1:20000-107500 GCA_963556745.1 Catoptria pinella | reverse complement strand
GATGATGATGATGATGATGATGATGATGATGATGATGATGATGATGATGATGATGATGATGATGATGATGATGATGATGATGATGATGATGATGATGATGATGATGATGATGATGATGATGATGATGATGATGATGATGATGATGATGATGATGATGATGATGATGATGATGATGATGATGATGATGATGATGATGATGATGATGATGATGATGATGATGATGATGATGATGATGATGATGATGATGATGATGATGATGATGATGATGATGATGATGATGATGATGATGATGATGATGATGATGATGATGATGATGATGATGATGATGATGATGATGATGATGATGATGATGATGATGATGATGATGATGATGATGATGATGATGATGATGATGATGATGATGATGATGATGATGATGATGATGATGATGATGATGATGATGATGATGATGATGATGATGATGATGATGATGATGATGATGATGATGATGATGATGATGATGATGATGATGATGATGATGATGATGATGATGATGATGATGATGATGATGATGATGATGATGATGATGATGATGATGATGATGATGATGATGATGATGATGATGATGATGATGATGATGATGATGATGATGATGATGATGATGATGATGATGATGATGATGATGATGATGATGATGATGATGATGATGATGATGATGATGATGATGATGATGATGATGATGATGATGATGATGATGATGATGATGATGATGATGATGATGATGATGATGATGATGATGATGATGATGATGATGATGATGATGATGATGATGATGATGATGATGATGATGATGATGATGATGATGATGATGATGATGATGATGATGATGATGATGATGATGATGATGATGATGATGATGATGATGATGATGATGATGATGATGATGATGATGATGATGATGATGATGATGATGATGATGATGATGATGATGATGATGATGATGATGATGATGATGATGATGATGATGATGATGATGATGATGATGATGATGATGATGATGATGATGATGATGATGATGATGATGATGATGATGATGATGATGATGATGATGATGATGATGATGATGATGATGATGATGATGATGATGATGATGATGATGATGATGATGATGATGATGATGATGATGATGATGATGATGATGATGATGATGATGATGATGATGATGATGATGATGATGATGATGATGATGATGATGATGATGATGATGATGATGATGATGATGATGATGATGATGATGATGATGATGATGATGATGATGATGATGATGATGATGATGATGATGATGATGATGATGATGATGATGATGATGATGATGATGATGATGATGATGATGATGATGATGATGATGATGATGATGATGATGATGATGATGATGATGATGATGATGATGATGATGATGATGATGATGATGATGATGATGATGATGATGATGATGATGATGATGATGATGATGATGATGATGATGATGATGATGATGATGATGATGATGATGATGATGATGATGATGATGATGATGATGATGATGATGATGATGATGATGATGATGATGATGATGATGATGATGATGATGATGATGATGATGATGATGATGATGATGATGATGATGATGATGATGATGATGATGATGATGATGATGATGATGATGATGATGATGATGATGATGATGATGTTTTAATGGTGTTACATGAATTTTATATAAGGTTTTTAAAGTAAGTGTTTTAAATGGAGTTTATTATATATATGAGTATAATGTATATATATATATATATAGGTGAAGTTTTATTTTGAGCCATAATCGATACGTTCAATTAGTCTGGCGTTATATGCGATTCTGGCAGGGCAATTGCTTGAGGTGGCTGCATGGGCTGTGTTTGTTGTTCCTTTGGTTTTTAAGTTGTGAACGGAGCAATTGTGACATTTGACTGCAGATCTGTCATTTTTCTTTGGGCAGTCTTTGTAAACATGTCCCTCAGTGGAGCAGTGACTGCAGAATTTACTTTTGTTGGGGCATTTGGAGCGTGTGTGGCCGAGTGTGAGGCAATCAAAACATTGTAGTAGTGGGGAGTGTTCAGAGACATGTATCTTGTTGTGGTCGACGTTAAGTCTTCCTGAGTTGACGGCAGCGTGCCACACCTGGGGGGATGCTTTAAAAACATAATTGTAAAGGTTGGGGTTACGGTTGTTAAGAGTGATGCACGGTGTAAGATCTGCATTGGTTGTGGATAATGAGTTTTTGAGGGGCTCATTTTGGTTGATAATGATGTCGGGGACTTCTTCGGCAGGGATGGTTCTGGGTATGCCCTTCAGGATGAACATAGGCTTAAGTTTTTTGGCCATTTCTGCATCGACATCAGGGCTTTTTTCCAAACGTTTAAGTGTCTCCAGGCACTGTTTATTGTTATCAAAATCCACTTTGACTTTATTGGAAGTGATAGCTTGGCATTTGGCGGGTGCGTATGGCACGTTTCTAAACGTGATGCTATTTTGCCATTTTGATATGGCTTCCTGTTTGGTTTTGGCTGAGGGCACTGTTATTATTAAAGAAGGATTAGTTGTTTTATTAGGTGAGTCATGTGTAGGAGCGTTATTTTTATTAGTGAGGGTTTTAGCAACAGTGGCGTAAGTATTAGTTTTAGTTTTTGAGGCTGTAATAGGTGCGGAGAGTTCTTTCTTCAGCAGTGCGAATTCTGCTTTAACGCAGTTTGAAACCTCCTGTTTCACACAAGAGACGATTTCGTTATTAAGGTTTGGGCTTAGGTTAGGTGGAGTTTCAGTTAGAGTAGGGTCTACAGGATTGGGAATGGATTTGACGTGTGTTTTAATTAGGTTAGCAAGTGAAATGATGGCGTCCTTGCTCTTCTTGGTGACGCTTTTGTTTAAGTTTATGTGCTGTATTATATTTTCAGAAGCTTTAAGTACAATTTCGATTGGGGTGGATTCGTTGATATTGATGGGCTCTATTATAGTTTCAGGTTCTGCCGAAACGGTTAGTTTGGTGGGTTCAGGCACTGCCAGATTGATAACAGAGCCAGTGGGGGACACAAAAGGAGGTGATGGGCTGGGATCAGGATCAGGTTGGGAGGGAGGTGCTTTGGGTGGTGAGTTCTTGGAGGATATTCTCCTCCAACTCATGGCGCTAGATGTTGCTACAGTCGCAGCTGCAGCGTTACGTTTTGTAGAACGTGTGGTTTTCATTTTAGATTATTTTTGAACAGCCAGATTTTTGAAGATAAGTGAGCGGTGTTTAATAATGATCATGGAGTGGGTGAGGCCCACTTATAAGCAGGTTTTAAAAGTAAAACCGCAGTCCTAGTATGCAAGTTGTGGGAGGAATGTATGAAAATGCTAAAAAGTTAGGTTAGGTTAGGTCGGAAGTTAGGTTAGGAAGTATTTCTGAAACTATTGCAGTTATAACTAAAACTAAAATTAAGTCGAATAGAACTCAGCAAGCTTAACTAATAACAGTAAGAAAAACACAGCAGAGAGCTATATTAAATTTTTGAGAGATTATATAAAATTACAAAAATTGGAAGATAAAAATGAAATAATTTATTCAAAAGACCCGCTACAGTCACGTTTGTATGCTCAAAACAAGCGCCGCGCTGGGTTCTATTTGAATATAAAAACAGAATAGTAAAAAAAATAAAATTACAAAAGATATGTACAAAAAAGTGGTCTAAGTTAGGTTAGAGGAAAATTAAAACCTTAAAACGTTAGCCAAAAATCTAATTTTGGGGTTAGAGATGTAATTGAATAAAAGAAAGATAGAGAATGGCCAGCAGAACGTTTATATGCAATCAGAATTAAGAAATAGTCAAAGGAACAAAAGTTATGAAATTTACTAAAATTGAAATTTTATAGGCAAAATTAAGGAAAATTTTGAAATTTAAAATAAAAATTGCGGGAAAACTATAATAGTTAGAGTAAAAAAGTGTCTAAATAAAAGGAAAAGACCAGTGAGGGCTAATATATAAAAAATAGAAACCGAGAATTCGTTGAAATGGAAAAAAGTTATGTACAAATTACAGGTGAAATTTAATAATTTTAGATGACAAAATGTAAAAAAATCGTAATAACTTAATGAAAAGTGGGAAAATAAGAAAGAAAACTATTTAGGAATATGCCTTAGGGGCGCCTGAAACTAAATCCAAAAACAAAATGAAAATTGGATGGGTACTTTAGAAGTTAAGAATTTTTTAAAATTTTTGGTTAGGTTAGGTTAGGTTAGGTTTTTTTTTTTTTTTTTTTTTTTTTTTTTTTTTTTTTTTTTTTTCCGCTACTCCCCGGGCTCTGGGTCCAGGACTTTGTATATCTAATTTCTCATTCATACCATTTCTCGCTTTTATGCCTCTCGCACTTTTATTCCGCATTCTTGGTCTTTCATTCATCCATCCACATTCGCACTATAACGGGTGGGACGCCCGCCTATTTCTACTCTGTCTAACTATCTTATTTCTTTATTGATGCCAAATTTGTTACAGGGTTGTTCAAAAAACATACTCAGTGTATTTTATTTTTACAATTTGCTACTTTTACATTTTTCTAGTTATACAATTTTAATTTTACTTTTACTTTTATACTTCTTAAATTTTACATGTTAAATCTTATTTCTCTTTCTTATATATTAACAATCTTAATTTTATATCTTTACTTATATTTAACAGGTTTTCTTATACCTAATACATGTATTCTATATCTATTCCTTATTACTCTAAACAGATTTACTATTATTAAACATTCTTAACTTTGCTACATTTTGACCTTAATATTCTAAGAAAACATTTTCATCTTAAACTACTACACGTGTTAACAATAATTCATCTAGCAATACTTATATACCCTATACCTTATACCATTTTAATATCCAATTTACTAGCTTTGCGCTTTTATGTATTATTTCTATTTTAAATCCTAAATAAGTTATGTTTCGCCTGTCTATTTTTAGATACTTCCTATTCTAGGGCAGATTTAATATATTCTCATAATATATATTTCTATCCCTATTTCTTAACTACAAGTTTTAGAGACTATTATATTTTGGCTAATAATTTTGAGATATAGAATTGAGTGTTTTGTAACAAGTGTTTTGTTAGTCTACATAATATTTCATAATATATGTAACTAAGTTTGTGTGTCTGTTTAGTGCTGTATGTCTTGACTTTAAAGCCTATTAGCTTTAAAGCCCGGCATGACGCTTCTGTGTGTGTGTGTACGTGTGTGTGTGTGTATGTGTTTTATGTGGAGTATGCTGTGGTGGTCCTCGCCAAATAGTCCCACTTTTGTCTGGTTGGGCAGGTGCTGTCGAAGGCGTTGTGGTCTGCCTTATTATCAGTTGGAGCACAGTTGCAGCATTCCGGTGGTACCCCTGTGATCTTCAGATCACATTTGGCCCGCAAATGTGGCCCACCGCAATGGCTGCACCTATCCGCCTCATGCGTGCAAAATTTTCGACCGTGCCCGAACCCTAGACATTTCGAGCATTGGATGAGTGGAGACTGGTCCTCCACCCTGACCCTCTGTAGGTCGATGTGGAGGGCACCAGCCTCCGTCATCCTTTGCCAGCTAAGTGGATCCACTTGTAGGACCACATGTTTCGCGCCGATGTTCCTAGTATTCTTTTTATACTTGATCTTAATTCTAATTTCATCTTTCGCTCTACCTTCAGAGATCCCAGGGTTCTGTCGGAGTGCTGCGTCAACGATCTCCTCATCGTTCTCCAGCAGCACATCTTTCAGGATAACCAGGGGATCCTTGTTAGGTATGGGTTCTACCTTTAATTTTTTATCCTTTTGTACTATTTTGTTTGTTATTCTGTCAAGGTCAACTTTGTTTCTACAGCTGAGTATTACTTTTTGGTTTTTGGCCTTCCTTATTTTATCCACTCTGATACCCTCGGCCCTGGCGTCAACTGCGGTCCTCACTCTCTGGAGCGGTTAGGTTAGGTTAGGTTAGGTTTTTTTTTTTTTTTTATATTGACTTAGTTTGCAGTTTTGGGTTTCAATTTGTTTAAAGGTTGGGTTAGGTTAGGTTAGGTTAGGTTAGGTTAGGTTAGGTTAGGTTAGGTTAGGTTAGGTTAGGTTAGGTTAGGTTAGGTTAGGTTTTTTTTTTTTTTTTTTTTGAATATAGCAGAATTTTACTTTTCCTCAGTTTATACGCGGCGCTTTCGGTATACGCTTTGTATAAACTGCATAATGCAGTATTAAATAAAGGTTTTATGAGTATTTATAGGTATGTATTTGTTATTTTATATTTATAATATTTATATATAAGTTTCATTAGGTTTTGTTAAATTCTATGAGATTATTTATGATGATATTCGTAAACTTTAAAGTTTTATGAGTAGGTTGTTTAGTTAAGATTTTTGGAGCTCATTATGTCTATTGTGTATTTAATGATATTATTGTTAGTAATTTACTTAGTACCATAGTCGATCCTTTCAGTCAGTCGGGTGTTATAAGCAATTCTGATTGGACAGTTGCTAGAAGTGGCTGCGTGGGAGGTGTTAGAAGTTCCTTTTGTTTTTTGGTTTTGAATGTGGCAGTTTAGGCATTTGATGACTGTTTTATCGCTCTTCTTAGGACAGTCTTTGTAGACGTGTCCTTCGAGGGCGCAATGACTACAGGATTTGGTTTTGTTGGGGCATTTAGTGCGGGTGTGTCCGAACTTAAGACAGTCAAAACACTGTAGCAGAGGAGAATGTTCCGAGATGTGAATTTTGTAGTGATCGACATTAAGTCTTTCAGCATTTATGGCAGCACGCCAGACTTGTGGTGAAGCTTTAAATACGTAATTGTATAGGTTCGGGTTTCTATTGTTCAGTGTTATGCATGGGGTAAGTTCGGCGTTGGTTGTGGTTAGAGCGTTCTTAAGGGCATCGTTTTGGTGTATGATAATATCAGGGACCTCATCAGCGGGGATGGTTCTTGGTATGCCCTTAAGAACAAACATTGGCATTAGTTGTTTTGCGACTTCAGCGTCGACATCGGAGCTAGTTTCAAGGCGTTTGAGTGTCTCTTTGCACTGTTCGTTGTTGTCGAATTCGACCTTGATTTTATTGCTTGTTATGGCATGGAATTTAGCTGGAGCGTATGGGACATTTCGGAAAGTAATGCTTTTGTGCCATTTAGTTATGGCTTCTTGTTTATTTTTAGCTGAGGGCACTGTGATGATCAGAGCAGGGTTACTAGTTTTATTAGTTGTTTCTTGTGTAGTGGGAGGGGTATTAATGTTGGAGGTTTTGGTAACTGTTGCATATGTTTTTGGTTTGGGGGCTGTAACATTTGCGGAAAGTTCTTTTTTAAGGAGAGTGAATTCTGCCTTAACGCAGCTTGCAACCTCCCGTTTGACGCAAGAGGCGATTTCTTCAGTTAGGTTTGGGTTTGGGTGAGGTGAAGTTTTAGTTATGGTGAGGTCTACAGGATTCGGGATGGATTGAGCATGGGATTTAATTAAGTTAGCAAGTGAGATTATGGCGTCCTTACTCTTTTTGGTAACGCTTTTGTTTAAGTTAATGTGTTGAATTATGTTTTCAGAGGCTTTGAGTATTATTTCGAGTGGGGTGCAATCGTTAATGTTGATGGGCTCTACTATGGTTTCAGGCTCTGCCGAAACGGTTGGTTTGGTTGGTTCAGGCATCGCGAGATTTATAACAGAGCCGGTGGGGGACGCAAAAGGAGGTGATGGGCTGGGATCAGGATCGGGTTGGGGGGGAGGAGCTTTAGTTGGTGAGCTCTTGGAGGACATTCGCCTCCAGCTCATGGCACTAGACGTAGCCACAGTCGCAGCTGCGGCGTTACGTTTCGTAGAACGTGTGGCTTTCATTTTGGTTTATTTTGAACAGCCAGATTTTTGAGGATATGTGAGCGGTGATTAATATTGAACATGGAGTGGGTGAGACCCACTGATAAGCAGGTTTTAAAAGTGAGACCGCAGTTCTATTATAAAAGTTGTGCGAGAAATGTATGAAAATGCTAAAAAGTTAGGTTTATGTTAGGTTAAGGTTAGGTTAGGAAATATTTGAGAAACTATTGTAACTACGTGAATGAACAAAATTAAAGCAAATAGAACTCGATGAGGTCAAGCGTAATCAGTAAAAATTACACCGCTAACAGTTATGTTAAATTTGTAATTAAAGAAATAAAATTATAAAATTATAAAATTAAAAAGAGGGATAAAACACTCAATAGACCCGCCACTGACGCGCTTGTAAACTCAAAACAAGCGCCGCGCTGAGTACTAATTAAGTGCAGAAACAATTAACTATTAAGTAATAAATGCAAAAGATATAAGCAAAAAAGTAGTCCAAGTTAGGTTAGAAAAAAGTGAAAATTTCAAACGTTGGCCAAAAATTAGATATCAAGGTTAGAGCTGCAATTGAATTAAAGAAGGGTAGAAAACAGCCAGGAGAACGTTTATATCAAAACAGAATTACAAAATTTACAAAGAAACAGAAGTTATAAGTTTTGCTAATAATCAAATTTTATATGGAAAAATGAGTAAAATTTCGGAATTTAAAATTAAAATTGCGGAAAAACTATGAAAATTAGAGCAAAAAGGTGTTTAAATGAAATGAAGAGAGCAGTGAGGACTATTAGATAAAAAATAGAAATCGAGAATTAGTTGAAATGGAAAAAAGTTATGTACAAATTATAGGTGAAATTTAATGATTTTAGGTGAAAAAATATGAAAAATCGTAGTAACTTTTCGAGATATGGGAAAATAAGAAAGGAAACTGTCTAGAAATATGCCTTAGGGGCGCCTGAATCTTAAACCAAAAACAAAATGAAAATTGGATGGATAGTTTGGAAGTTAAGAATTTTTCAAATTTTTGAAATCGACAAAAAGTTTACCTAAGGGGCAGATTTTAACACTGGTTTAGTACAAAAGACATCAACGCGCTACCGCAAAAATGAAATTTTGTACTAAGTCAGGTTTTTGAAGTATGGAGAGATAGAAAATAATTAATTGTGAGAAAACTATTAGGGATAGATCCACCGAGCAAAAAATGAGGGGTTGGGGAAAATACAAGGGATGTTCGAGAATTTTTTCGTAAGCTTAGGAGAAGTTTAAGTGTTTCAAAATGAGCTTGGTTAGGTTGGTTAGGTTAGGTTAGGTTAGGTTAGGTTAGGTTAGGTTAGGTTAGGTTAGGTTAGGTTAGGTTAGGTTAGGTTAGGTTAGGTTAGGTTAGGTTAGGTTAGGTTAGGTTAGGTTAGGTTAGGTTAGGTTAGGTTAGGTTAGGTTAGGTTAGGTTAGGTTAGGTTAGGTTAGGTTGACGTTTTTCGGAGGGCACTTTGGTAGCGAAAATTACTATTTTTGGTACTCAGGTGTGGGAATTTTTTGTCTTTCATACGACACTAAAAAAATTAATTTCGGCTTAGTAATTACTGAGAAAATAATTTTTTTCAGTTTTGACTAAGTCGTCTATGTAGCGGAAGCAGTGGTTCGGAGACCGAATTTTCTTTTTCTGAAAAGTCGGTATCCGGGACACTCTTTGTGGGTGTTTGGTATTCGTGGATTAAAATAACGACTCGGCTTGTATTTTGGACACGATTGATAGATTTTTGACGACTTTGGCGAACTTTTGGTTATTGATATTTGCACTTGATTTGGTTTTTTGTCGATTTGTATCGATTTCTCAACGACTATTGGCTTGTTTTTCGGATTTCGAGTTCTTGGTGGTGCTCGAGCAATCGGCACCACCAAAGTGATTGGGTTTTGTTGCATATTTCGGTTTGTTTTGTGCAATAAATTCAGTTTTGTTTAGTTTATTTATTTAATTTGTTTTTTGTACCTCATGCGTTGTAGCCATGGCTTCTGCAACGTTTGAGGACGAGGCGGTTTACTCGGACAGGGACTCTTGTAGGTCGAGATCCTGCTCCCCGGTTCTGGAGAAGAATAGAGAGGCTCCCAGGGAGGCTCGTAAAGCCCAACGTAAACGTCCAGGAGAGGGAACCATGGCTGACCTGATGGGTTCGGACGAACGTGACTCATCCTTAGCGTCGGTTAAGAAGGCTGGTGGAACGAGCTCAAATAGAGCTAAGCGAGGCGGATTATCAGCGGGTTCAGGCAGTCATTTTGGCCATAACCAAATGCGCAAAGCCAACTCGTCTGAGGCTCGAGAAGAGCATGAGCTTGAGGAAATTGAAAGGAAGGAAGAACAAAGAAAGGTCCGAAAGGAGGCTAATGAAGCCAGGAAAAATAAGAACAAGGGGAAGGGGAAAAACAAGGATGTAAGTCAAGGTGGGCAGGAAAGCTCTTCGGAAGAGATGGGTCCACCATCCGCTCCCAGACGCAACAAGCCGAACAAAACAGTGAGGGACCCATCCGTGGAATCAGATGTGTCGACGGTTTCGTGTCGGTCAACGGTGCACATGCGACAAGAGGTCGATACGCTCACGCAGAGGTTGCTTAATGTTGTGAGCAGCTCTGGCAATCTCAAGCGGGAGTTCAAAGCTGATATAACGGAGGCAACTGGTAAGATAAGGGAAGTTGTCAAGGAGATGTTGTCCATATCAGCCACTGAGGAATCCCGCCGTCTTCAGGCGGACAATAAAAGGCTGCAGGAGGAGGTGCAGCATCTCAAGGTGGAAATGGCAGCGCTTAAGCGCTCTTTCGAAGATAGATGCAATCAGGATGCACAGCGAAGGCGTTCTACTCAGGAAAGTCTCGAACCTGAACCAGAGACGGCGGCCCCTGTCACCCCTGCGATGCTGTTCTCAAATCCAGAGATGCGAGAATTCTTTGAGGCTTTCGAGAGGTCTATGACGATCTCTTTCGGGAAAATGCTGAATGCTCGAATCGAGGGCATCGAAAGGAGACTTCCTCCGGCGCCCATCATCCGTCCGCCATTGGCTGCCGATCTGAAGAGGGTTACTAACCCCACGCCGAAAGTACAACCAGCTCAGTCGGGTTCTGCCCCAGCCCGAGCACCTGTGGCAGTCGGGAATCAGACTCCCTCCTATGCGAGCGTTGTTTCAAGGGAAGACCAGTGGCAGGAGGTTGGCAGAGACGGTCGACCGGTCAAGCCTACAGCAGCCGCCGGGCCATCCACGTCGGCTAATAATCCAGCGGGTGTCAAAAAGACACAAAAGCAGCAGCCGCCTAAACCAGCGGCTACGAAGAAGCCGAAGCTCACTGCTCCGAAGTCTTCGGCAGTGGTACTGGCCATTTCCCCAGAGCAAGCCGGAAATGGGGTGACATACGCCGACGCAATCGCCAAGGCTAAGAAGGAAATAAATATTCGGGACCTGGGGATTGAGGAATTGAAGGTAAAGGTTTCTGCAACAGGTTCCCGAATATTTGAAATCCCTGGCGCCACCAGCGGGGATAAGGCGGACCTCTTGGCCACAAAGTTAAGAGAAACTCTGGGAGAAACGGCAAATATCTCAAGGCCAGTTAAGACGGTAGACCTTCGGGTCTCGGGAATGGACGACTCAGTGACTTCGGATGAGTTAAAAGCCGCGGTCGCTGAAAAAGGTGGATGCCCTGTCGAACAAATTCGTGTAGGAGTTTTTAAGATAGGCCCAGATGGGCTGGGATCAGTACTGGTCAAGTGTCCCGTCAGTGCGGCAAAGGTTGTGGTCGAGTCTGGCCGTATTAGGGTAGGCTGGACATCAGCGCCAGTTCGTGCACTGGAGCCTCTCCCGCTCCGATGCTTCAGGTGCATGGTGACGGGGCACACAAGGCAGCTGTGCATGTGCGAGGCGGATCAAAGAGACACCTGTTTCCGGTGCGGGAAAAAGGGCCATAAAGCGGCTGAATGCTCTGGGGACTTGTGCTGTGCGGTGTGTAAGGCAGCTAAGCTCCCGCATCACCACTTTATGGGAGGAAGCAAGTGCCGTCCCCCGGCGGTTAAGGCAAAACTGGCCCTTCGTGCCAAGGCACCAGTCCGCCAGCCGGTAACCAACGCTCAGGCGGAGGTTGAGGATAACTTTATGTCTACCTAATGGCCAGTAGACACCTCAATCTCCTACAGGGGAATCTTAACCACTCCGCTGCAGCGCAGGACCTCCTCTTGCAATATGCAGCGGAGTCGGAGGCCAATGTTGTGGTAATAGCGGAACCGTATTCGGTTCCGCAACGTCCCAATTGGGCATGTGACTCGGCGAAATCTGTCGCCATCATGGCTCCATATAACGCTGCCTACTCCCCTCCCCTCTCAGTTGGTGAGAGGGGACCGGGTTACGTGGTAGCCACTTGGGGGAAGATAACACTAGTGGGTGTATATTTCTCCCCCAATCGGGGCATTTCAGAACTGCGGCAGTGGCTGGCAGTCCTGAGTGGAGTGGTGGGCCGTCTTGCACCGGCTCAGTTCCTGGTGCTAGGGGACTTCAACGCGTGGCATTCGGCTTGGGGTGAGCGTCGTGACTCTCCAAAGGGAGTCGCTGTTCTTGACTGGGCGGTAGCGGCAGGGCTAGTCCTGTGCAACGTGGGCCGTGAGTTCACTTGTGTTAGGGGAGCCGGCGGGTCCATAGTGGACCTGACTTTTGCGACTCCGGCCCTAGCGGCACGTGTGCAGGACTGGCACGTCCTCAAGGATGTCATAACCTTGTCGGATCATGACTATATACACTTTAAGGTCATGTCCGGCAATGGTGGAACGACGCCGTCTCGCTCCAGAGGGACGCAATCGTGCTTCCCTCGATGGGCTGTGACTAAATTGAACCGCGAGTTGGCAGAGGAAGCAGCTCTTGTACAGGCATGGAAGTTTGAAGACGGCCGACTGGATGGAGCAAGTGTTGAAGAAAAGGTGAAGCTCCTGACCACCTCGCTAACGGAGGTGTGTGACACTGCCATGCCTCGAGCTAAGGGCCTTCCATCCAAGCGGAGGGTATATTGGTGGACGGAGGAGGTGTCCAGCCTCAGAGCTGCTTGTCTAGCGGCACGAAGGGCTTTACAGCGTTGCCGACGGCGTCGTGGTAGGGTTGCAGGGGAGGAGCTCCGTCTCCGACAGGCGTACACCCAGTCTAAGACAGCCCTTTCAGACGGCATTTGTAGGGCAAAGACGGCTGCCTGGGACAGCTACATCGAGGAGCTGAACAATGACCCATGGGGGCGACCTTTTAAAATGGTACGGAGTAGGCTCCGTAATCAGGCCCCCCCCACTGAGTCAATGGACGTGGACCTGCTGTCCCAGGTGGTTGAAGGCCTCTTCCCTTCCTCACCGCCGTTGATTCCCCCTCTTGTGAGGACTACACCCCGGGAATCGGAGCCGGTTGTTGACGTCCCCCCGGTTTCACAAGCTGAGATGGAGGCAGTGACGGACCGCCTAAAGTCAAAGCGGAAGGCCCCTGGTCCTGATGGAATACCGGGGCGGATGTTGCCTATCGCCTTAAAGCATCTGGGCGAACACGTCAAGGCACTGTTTGACGCCTGCATGAGATCGGGGCAATTTCCGAAAGCCTGGAAACGGGGAAGGCTGTGTCTCCTGAGGAAAGAGGATAGGCCTCCGGACTCACCGTCTGCATACCGGCCGATTGTCCTGCTGGATGAACTCGGGAAAATGCTGGAACGGATCATAGCAGACCGAGTTGTCCAGCATCTGGACGCGGAGGGCCCTAATCTTTCAAACAAGCAGTTCGGGTTCAGGAGACGGAGGTCCACCATCGATGCCATAATGGCATTGAAGGAAGAGACACAGAGGGCGACGAATAAGGGGGAGAGAGTGGTTGCGGTGTCACTCGACATTAAGAACGCCTTTAACTCCCTCCCCTTCAGTGTTATTAGGGACGCCCTGAGGCATCATGGTGTTCCTGAATACCTCACCCGCTTAATCGGCAACTATTTGGAGGAAAGGGAGGTGGTCTTCCTGGCCCAGGACGGGCAGATGAAAGTCCGAAGGATGGAATGTGGGGTTCCACAGGGGTCGGTTTTAGGACCACTCCTGTGGAACCTGGGGTACGACTGGGTGCTTCGCGGTGCCCTTCTCCCCCGGCAGAGTGTCTACTGTTACGCAGATGACACCTTAGTCGTAGCACGGGGTCGAGACCTGGCGGAGGCGAAGCGCCTAGCACAAACGGGAGCAGAATACATGATCCGTAGGATCGGAATGTTAGGCCTCGAGGTGGCGGTGGCCAAAACACAGGCCATTGTGTTTCATGGCGCGAGACAGGGGCCGCCGCCGGGAGAGGACATAGTGGTGGACGGTGAGGTCATCCCACTACGATCGCACATGCGGTATTTGGGGCTAGTGCTTGATAGCCGTTGGAACTTCCACGAGCACTTCAAGCGACTGGCCCCCAGATTGATCAGTGCAGCGGCGGCACTTGGGAGGTTGTTACCTAATGTCGGTGGTCCAAACAGGAGCTGCCGGCGACTCTATGCGGGGGTCATTAGGAGCATGGCCCTATACGGGGCCCCGGTTTGGTCCACTGCTCTCGATGCCGAAAATAGGGCGGCCCTGCGGCGCCCCCAAAGGATAGTTGCGTCTCGCATGGTGAGAGGGTACCGCACGGTCTCTGGTACGGCCGCCTGCGTGCTCGCTGGTACACCTCCGTGGGAGCTCGAAGCCCAGGTGCTCTCGGAGGTGTACAGACAGCGTAAGGAGGAGCAGGAAAGGGGCGACCGACTGGCTCCAGAGGAGCGAGCAAGCATCCGCAAGCTCGCGGAGGAGAGATGCCTGGACGAATGGAAGCGGCAGTTAGAGGTCCCCGAGGCTGGAACAAGGACGGTTGAGGCCATTCGGCCGGTTCTGAAGGAATGGAGGGATAGGAAGCATGGCGCCCTAACCTTCAGACTGACGCAGGTGCTTTCCGGACACGGGTGCTTCGGAAGGTACCTGTGTCAGATACAGAGAGAGGAGTTGCAGGTGTGCCACCAATGCGGCGCACCGCAAGACACCTCGCGACACACTCTGGTGGAGTGTCCAGCGTGGACGGTACAGCGCCAGGAGTTGGTCGCTGCGGTTGGGCCGGACCTCTCGCTTCCCAGTATCACAGTTGCGATGCTGCGAAGCAGGGAGGGATGGCAGGCCGTGGTTTCCTTCTGCGAAGACGTAGTCTCGCAGAAGGAGACCGCGGAGAGGGTTCGCGAGGCGGACGTCGCAGCGAGCCAACTCCGACGTGCGCGGCGGGGGAGAACAAGACGCCAACGTGCGCGACTTGTTCTCCCCTAGCCGCAAGGGGGGGTGCAGTAAGGCCCTCTGCCCCCCATAGGGTGGAGCCCTAACGGGCCACTCTCCCCGGGTCAAACGTGGAGCGTGTAATCACGAACCCACAGACCCGGCGGTAAGGCGCAGGTCTTCGAGAGGAGTTTAGTTGGTAGTGGTGCATTCTCCCGTCCCCCCATCTGGCCCGCCCACCATGAGTGGGTAGCCTTATGGGAGGCCGGGAAAATGCTTCCTCCCCCTGTCACTAGGGCAGGGGTCAGAACCGCCCGGCCCTGACGCGAAGCCTATTAGGCTTGGCGGGAGGGCCGGGTGCGGCGAGGAACATGTCCCGGGTAACAACCTGGGGGGTGACCGACCCCAACATGCCGTTTGGTATGCGTAAAGATTGCATTCTCCTCTTGATACAAAAAAAAAAAAAAAAGGTTAGGTTAGGTTAGGTTAGGTTAGGTTAGGTTAGGTTAGGTTAGGTTAGGTTAGGTTAGGTTAGGTTAGGTTAGGTTAGGTTGGGGTGCGTGCCAGACAACCTCCTCGTGGTGCACCCTGGGCGTCACCGCTCTGTTGCGGTGGCGGCGAATAGTCTGGCAGGTGGAGACGGCGCCAGTTCTGCTCTGGTGCTGTCTAACTCGTTACCCCGTACGTGGTGCGGGACCGAGGGCCGTCATCCCAACGGATGGGGGCTGCGAGGAAGAAAACCTCAGAAAAAATAACCTGGCGGGGACCACGCAAGAGGTCCTGTCTCGCTTTCTGCGGGTGGTGTAGGCTCCATGTCGGCGTCCCAGACGTACTCTGGGTAGCGGCGGCGTGGTTCGGGCTCGGCCGGCGCCCTGGATATTCCGGGAAGCGGCGGTGCGAGCGTGGGCGACGGGTTTGTTCGGTTGCGGTGCCGCAATCGACGGACTGGCCATCTATGGCCAACTGTCGGCAAAACCGGTGACCTAGTCACGTCTTAGGGCCGGTGAGGCTGCCCTTAGTTGGGTGGCCTCGCGAGGAGACAACCTCAATAAAAAATCCCCAACCCCAAGCTTTTTGTCGTGCGGCGAGGGGGTGAATGGCTGGCGGGTAGTCAGTCATCACGCGACAACGGAGCAGGGGACCGGCTGCCTCCCTGCTTCGATAACCTTAAGCTTGCCCAGGTACAGGGGTCTCTGCCTGGGTCGACCTGATGTTTCCCCCACAATCGTGGGACTAAATATGAGCACATTTAAATCTAAAACTTTTGACGTTGAAGGTGAGAAGGACAAAGCACAGGGTCGAGTAAACAGTGCCAATAAGACGGTAGAAAGGATGAGTTGCGAAGAAGAAGCAGCAGCCGAGGAGGTGAAATTGGAAGGCAATTGCCATACTCTGTTTTTTGAGCAGTTTCAGCCGGCAAAGCTTTCCAAGATTGTCGAGGGAATTAAGACCACTGCGATGGAAATGAGGGACGCTCAACGAAAAAGGGTATCCAAAGACGAATTTGGCAGAATGACAAATTTCGTCAATTTTATGACGACATCATTGAGCAAGGTAGTCGATGCTGCGGAAGCTAGTTTTGACGAGGCGAAACGTTGTGAGGAGAACAACATGAAACAGCTGAAAATATGCGTGGAGGTAAATCAGTCATTGTTGACGGACTGCGATGATGCGAAGAAGCAGATCGAGATCCTGACGAGGGAGGTAGACAACTTGAAAAAGGAACGGGACAGCCACCCGCCACCCTTCCAGGTTACTGAAGTAAGCGGTATGATAAAGACCGCAGTGGAGGAGCTGCAGAATTCGCTCCTTGATCGAATGACGAGAGCAATGGACGAGAGACTAAAGGCTTTTGAGAAGCGCAATTCAAGCGTCCAACAGACGAATCCACCCGTTTTGCACCAGAAGAATGGAGGTGAAGCGCCTGACTTGGCGAAGGATCCACGCCCTGCAGATGCTCCCGATAGACCTTGGACGGAGGTTGTGGGACGAAAGAAGAGAAAACAGGTTACTGCACCAGCAAGGCCTGAAGAAAGTCAGGAGAAGCCTGCGAAGGAGAAGTCAAATAAAAAGCCTTCTCGTACAAGACGAGAACTAGCTCCTCCCAGTACAACAGCGGTGGTACTGACCCTTTTGCCGGAAGCGGAGGCAAGAGGAGTTACATATGCCGGAGTAATGGCTAAAGCCAGAGCTGAGGTCTCATTAGCGGATGTTGGTATACCGGAAGGAGTCCAAGTGAAGGTGTCACAGACGGGCGCACGAGTAATTCAGGTTCAGGATACGAGCGGCGTTAGAGCTGACGCCCTCGCTCAAAGGCTGAGCCAAGTATTGAAAGAGGTGGCGGACGTCAAGCGTCCGGAATTGACGGTCGGTATACAGGTCTCGGGCTTCGACGACACTGTTACAAAAGATGAAGTTGCCGCGGAAATAGCGTCTACAGGTGGCTGCCAGGAGCAGAAGATTAAAATGTCGGAGTTTATGACCGGAGCTGACGGCACTAGATTTCTTCGTCTAAAGTGCCCAATAGACGCCGCCAAAAAGGTATCAAAAGAAGGTCGGATTCGCGTGGGTTGGAGTATCGCCCATGTGAAACTACTTGCCCCTCTCCCGTTGCGCTGCTACAGGTGCATGGGGGTGGGGCACACAAAGCCGTTGTGCCTGTCTGAAAAGGACCGAAGCGGACTTTGCTTCAGATGCGGACGAACAGGCCACAAGGCAGTGGCTTGCAAGGAGAAACCCAAGTGTCAAGTGTGTGCTGACAGCGGCAAGCCAGCCGATCATGTCATGGGCAGCCGAGTCTGTGAACCACCAACGACGAGGGGCAAACGCTCCGAACACAGTAAGGATCCCGCGGCGAGTAAGGGCAGTTGCCCTGAGCGCCAGGATGTTCCCGCGGCGGCGAGGGGGGAAAGCCCCGAGCGCCAAGGGAATGATACAGAGAGGAGCCGCTCGTCACAAAGCGAGCGCAGCAAGGGGACCGCGGAGTCAGAGTCCCCGATGCAGCAACGGCAGCCACGCCGCTCCACGCGCCTCTCTAAGGAGAAGCGCCGTGTTGATCGCGGCGACAGTGGCGGTATTTAGGGGGGGGGTTAAAAAAATCTGTCCCCCCCAGTGGTGGACAGACGGGGGAGGCAGCGGGTGACGGATCGAGATGCCGTAACCTGCATTGCACAGTCTCTTCCGTCTGGGGGGGCGTTACAATGTGACGTAACGTCCCCCGCGTGGTGTGGTCCCCGGTTTTACCGGGACCGGCCGGGGTGGGGTGGTTGCTTCTCAAGAAGGAACCCATCTCACCGCAAACCGGCAGTGCAAGTCACAACGGGGGGTTTTACCGGATATGCCTCCGTGTGCATCTAACGGGCTTTGACTTGTTGGATGTGTGCGGAGGTGAGCTTCGGACTCGCCTGGATGCAATCTCAGCACGCCAGGAAGTCGATAAACCCGAGTTCCCCTCGAAAAAAAAAAAAAAAAAAAAAAAAAAAAAAAAAAAAAAAAAAAAAAAAGGTTAGGTTAGGTTAGGTTAGGTTAGGTTAGGTTAGGTTAGGTTAGGTTAGGTTAGGTTAGGTTAGGTTAGGTTAGGTTAGGTTAGGTTTTTTTTTTTTTTTTTTTTTTTCCTGATATTAGTTGTTTCTCTTTTGAATTATAATATAATAATGTTGTTTTGTTTCAGGTGGAGGGAAGGAAAGAAGCAATTGGATACTTCTGACCGTTGTGAATCGCAAGGGTAAGTATAGGATATATAATTTGTTATACATATATTTATTTATTTTAACGATAATAGTTACAAAACTCTGAGTTGTTTTAATGACGATTATGTGTTATTGAACTGCTTAAGGGTATTTACAATGTGATCTATGAATTTAAGGAATGATATGGTTGAGGTTTCTTTTTTGGATACTTCTAAAATGCTAAAAGGGTTTACTTTGAGATTTCTGCAAGTCATGATATGATTGTATCTCTGCATAAGGTACTTAGGGCATGATTCCAATAAGTGGTCTAGGTCTTGTATACTCTGGTTGTCGCAGGGACAAAGATTGTCTTCAGTTATTTTGAAGCGGTGTAGGTATGCTTTATGGTACCCATGTCCTGTTAGAATTTGGGTAAGACTGAATGAGATGCCAGTAGAGGCAATCACGGTTTTGATGTCCTCGATGGACGGAAGCCATTTGCGTGTGGTGCTTCCTTGAATGGCTGAAGAGTATCTCTTCTGCCATTCGTCGCGTGATCTTTTGCGCAGCCGTGTTTTGGCGAAGGTGTCGGCGAAGCAATCATATTCCAGGCCACGTTTGGCTCCGGCTGCCTGTCCTGCCGCCACGTCAGCCGCCTCGTTGCCAATAATGCCAACATGGCTTCGCACCCATGCCAGACGAATTTGTCCAGGATGTCTCCGTAGTAGTTCATGTATCTTCGCGATAAGTGGGTGAGTGTTGCTCCGGTCTTGTAACGCCTGTAGAGATGACATGGAGTCGGAGAAGATGACGGCATCCTGGATGTTTTTCTTCTCTATGTAGTCGCAAGCTTTGGAGATAGCCAGTAGTTCAGCTTGGAATACGCTGCATGCATTATGAAGTTTATACTTCCTGATTGTGGGGTTGCTATTTCCTGGGGTAAAGTGAGCGAATGCAGCACCGACGGTATCGTTCTCCTGTTTGCTGCCGTCTGTGTACAGGGAGTGTGAGATACCGCGATGTATGTTGTCAACTTCTTCCTGATTTGTTGCAGTGAGATAAGGAGGTGATATTCTCTCACTGGGGTGAGGTAATGCATTAGGTGGTATTCTTTTCTCCAAAGTGACGTCCTCTGGCAGTTCAGCAAAGGTCCCGGTGATCTTGATCCTCTCTAGCTCATGAACCTCCTGAATCCTGAGATCCAGTGGTGTAAATCGGGCCAATGCAATAGCCGCCGTGGTCGATATTGTGCGGAACCCACGTATGGCTTTGATGGCGAAAACTCTTTGAATGCTTTCCAGCCTTTTGCGTATGTATTGTTTCGTGACTACCGAGCCCCAGATGCCAGCAGCGTAAGTGATTATGGGTTCGATAACTTGCCTATAGATGGTGCTTATGTTTTCTGGGTGGACACCCCAAGTAGGTCTCGTGAACACGCATAAGCGCTGGAAAATTCTAGTGGCTTTCGCAACCACGTATTTGACATGTGAGTCAAATCGTAGACCTTTGTCTATGATAACTCCGAGAAGTTTGATCTCGTCGGAGAAGTCCAGTGTTCGGCCGGCCATGGTGATCTTGGCCTTATTGGCTTGAGGACTGAACGCTATTAGCTGCGTTTTTTCCGGACCGAAATGGAGCTTCGCGCTTATTCCCCAATCAGTTATGCGCTCTAAGGCAGTGTTGACGGTTTCTTCGAGTAGCGTGATCGTTTTGGCCGAGGCGATGAGAATTACATCGTCGGCAAACGCTTGCAGATGACAGCCTTCAGGAAGGGAAGTCTCGAAGAGATCGTCAAGGACGACGTTCCACATGATGGGTCCACAGGCAGATCCTTGGATACAGCCCTTGGACATTCCCCGCTCAACTCTGGTGTTGGCGTGATCAAGGATAATCTTGCGATCACGGACATAGCTCTGTATGAGCCCATAGATGTTTTTTGGGCACTGTTTACGGCGAAGTTGGTTAAACATTATAGGCCACCAGGCGTTGTTGAAAGCCGATTTTATGTCCAAAGAGACCGCAACGGTTTCCAATTTTTGAGCTTTATAGGAGCGGATGGTCTCAATTGCTTTATTCAGTGCGTCAACAGTACTGCGCTGCTCTGTAAAGCCAAACTGGTTGGGATTACACTTTCCAGCTTTAGCAGCCGCGTAATTCACTCTTCTGATGAAGAGCTTTTCCAGCAACTTACCAAAGACCGAGATTAGGCCTATGGGACGAAACGAATTTAGGGAGGTTGTGTCAGCTTTGCCAGGTTTGGGGATGATCTTGACATAAGCCTCCTTCCACTGTTTGGGGAAGTGCTGGAGTGTTAGGCAGCGGTTTAAAATGTCCGTCAGAAGATTAGGGTAAGATTTTGCTACTTGTTTACATATGTCTGCAGTGAGAGAGTCAGTTCCTGGAGCTTTTTTGGGATTCATATGATTCAAGCACTCCAACACTTCTTCAACCGTGAAAGGGGGGTCGTTTCCAGTATTAGGCGTTTCTGCCTGTTGAGCTCTCAAATTGGTGTGATGGGGTAGGTCATCAGTTGGTGTGTCAGCTGGGAAAAAATGGTCGAGCAATGCCTCCGCAGTTTCTTTCCCTGTCGTGGTGAATTTATCTCCGACTTTGAGTGTTACAGCTGGTCGTCTAGGGGTTGATTCTTTAAGGAGTCTGTTGGTGAGAGACCAAACATTCTCCTTAGTTTGCAATTGGCAGAATTCGCGGAAATTTTTAGTGGACTCAGCTCTAATTTCAGCCGCGTATTCCTGCTTGGTTTTCATTTGTTCTTCCAGTAGCTGCTCCAGTGGAAGTCCTTGTCTCTTAGCTGTGTGGATTTTGTGGTGTTGAAAGATTACCTTCTGCTTCAACTCCTCAAGCTTGTCAGTCCACCAGGGAGCCTTGACCTTTGTGCCAATTTTTCTTGTAGGCATGGAACTCACACAGGCTTCGTGTATTATATTTGTAAGTTCGTCAATGATGTTCTCGAGCTCCAGAGCACTTGCTCGGCTGATATCAGTTTCCAGTAATGTTCCAGTGAGCATGGTTTCGTTTAGTTTTTCTTTAAAAAGCGCCCAATTAGCCTTATCCGACTTATACATAAAAGTGGACGTACTTTTTGGTGGGTCCGAGTCTGATATGGCGTGGTCAATTTGAAATTCTATGGCATTATGCTGAGATTTGGTACAAGCATGTAAATTTACTTTCCAGTTGGAGATGGAACAAAAGATTGTATCAGAAGCCAGAGTTAGGTCGACTATGGATGTGCGAAGCTGCCCATGAGTAACAGCCTCGAAAGTAGGTGAGTTTCCTTCATTGCACAAGTTGAGGTCGTTGACAGCAATGAATTCCGCGATTTCATCGCCTCTGGAATTGTTTCTGGTACTTCCCCATAGTGGGTTCCACCCGTTGAAATCTCCCCCTACAATTAAGCACTGATTTCTGGTACAATTAGCCAAATAGTCCAGCTTTTCGAGTGTGTTATCGGGGTCTTCATCTGGCTCGATATACACAGAAGCAATAGTGATAGGGCGGTTGTTGTAGCTAATTTTGACGACACTGAGGTTGGCAGAAGAGAACTTCGACTCTCCTTGAATACTGTCTAGTCCAGGCTTGACGAGAATACAAGCCTTGACTCTTTTGCCGTTGCTGAACTGGTAAATGTTTAGTCCGGTAATACCCTTAACTTCTAATAAATTACCCACATAGGGCTCCTGAATGAGGGCCACTTGGTACGGCCCGTTAATGAAAGAGAGAATAAATTCGTGTTGACTGTCTCGCGAGCGATCTATGTTACACTGTAATACTTTGAGTCTATGGTTGAATGGAGCGGCAGCCGTAATCCACTTTGTTATTTACTCTCTCTTTCACTGCACGTAGCCTAGGGCATTTATCAGATGACGCAGAATGTTGGGTATCGGTATTGGCTTTGAATTTGTTGTTATGTTGTGTGCAGTTATAACACTTGGGTTTGCCGTTCGATTTATCCGGGCAGTTTTCGTAGCTGTGTTTGGTCGAAGCACAGTGTGAACAAAGTGATTCCTCCGTTTTACAATGAGTTTTAGTGTGACCGAATTGAAGACACTTGTGGCATTGCAAAAACGGAGAGAATTCAGCCACTCTTACTCGCTGCCATTCGATGCATACCCTTTCAATGGAGAGAAGATTACGATACATCTCCGGACTGACACAAAACACCGCGTTGTAAAGCTGAGGGTTACGGTTGTTACGCTTGAAGCGGAGGGTCATTTCATCAACCTTGTGAGATGCTAGTGAAGGGTTTTGACGCAGAATGTTTTCGACTATTTCTTCAGCGGGGGTGTCGTTCATGATACCTTTCAAAATGATCATTGGTTTGAGACGCTTCGCTGGTTCGGCGTCAACAAACTCAGATTGCTGCATTCTGTCGAGTATCTGTTTCGCTTGCTCATTATTGTCGAATTCAATCCTCATTTTATTGTTGGAGATGGTTTGTACTCTGGATGGGGCGAATGGCAACTCTCTGAAGTTGACGCTCTTTTTGAGAGCGTTTACTGCGTCTTGTCGGCTCTTAACTTCCCCTTTGGGTGTCACAATGATTGCCGGTTTACTATTAGGGACAATTTTAGGTGCAGCAGAAGAGCTACTCTTCTGGGCAGTAATGTTGGCGTAAGAGACAATATTAGCTGGTGCAGTCGCTGGTGTGTTTTCTTTTATTGCCTCTCTAACCGTTTCCTTAATGTTGGATAGTTCGTTAGAGAGCGATTCGCGCACTATTCTGGCTACATCCTCTTGCAAGCTGCTCCTATCCTCCGTGATAGTGCGGTTTCGTTCCTGGGACTTAATAATTTTCCCAATTGTGATGCACTCCCTGTTGAAGCCATCGATTGTTTCCGCTGCGATTTTCCCTATTTGATCGCTATATTTAGTCGCAAGTTCTCTTTTTTCCTTCGTGACAGATGTTCTATTCGCACCAACTTGCAACGATTCCTTGATTTTATCCACCAAATCAATTATGGTATTTTTCATGGCGATAACTCGCGCATTATTCCGTGTAATACGCTTGCAGAGAGCGTCTGGATCGGAAGCCTCTATAGTTTCGGCTATGAGTGAGTCGTCAAGTGATTTCTCAGTAGTGGTCTCTTGTGTGAGTTCTTGAGTAGGCTCTTGAGTAGGCTCTAGTAACGCAAACTGATTTTCGTGAATCACATTGTCCGCAATTCGCGTGTTTGGTGATTTCGCTAAGGCTTTCTTCGGGGGTGTTCTTGGAGTAGCCATTTTGGCTATATTATAGTGTTGTTGTTATCCATAAAAGAATAAAAATTTAGCTTGAAAGTATGTTTAATTTGTTAAAGACAAAGACAAAACTATGATTTTATAATTAATTTATTTAGTTTCAGATGCCGTTCCAGTTCCTCAAACTCAAGACGACAAGTTCGGTGAGTAATCAATCTACGAAGGCGCCCGCAGGACAGTGAAGAATGGAGAAAGGTGAGTCAGGTAAGTTTTAATTTTAATTAGTGTAAGTTAGGTTAGGTTAGGGTATTGATTATTATGATATTAACGTAAATTTGAGCTTTAAGACAAAAACTTTTTAATTAAAATGAAGAGTTTGATAAGCTTAAACTACTTCTGTAACTATAAATTTTAAATAAACAGAAATGAATTTTTAAGAAAGAATTGAAATTATTAAAATTTCCGACTAAAAAAAAATAAAAATAAAAAGTTTTAGACCCGCTACAGACACGATTCTTATACCGTAAGAAGCGCCGCGCTGAGTTCTAGTAACTAAATGAAATTAAACACTAAAAACTTAAAAGCTACTAAAGTTATAAGTGAAAAACATATATTTACAAAATTAGCAATTAGCACTACCTTCGCCGGTCCACCCACGTAGTGTTTTTAAGAAAAGCAACAAAGTCAGTGCATGTAAATAGAGGCGCAAAGATAAGCTAAGTATTTATGTAAGAATTAACTGGATTGAATAAGATTTGACGGAATTACAACGTTTGCTAACTTACTGATTTTTAAACTAAAAACAACAATTTTTCGAAACTTTGAAACTGAAATAACTAATAAACTATTGACTATACAGAAAATTTTACAAATTATAAAAGTTGTAATTTGACTAAAACTATTAAATAAAACTAACTTAAACAAAATCGGTTAAAACCAGACAAGAAAATAAACAAATAATGGCCGATTTTTAATGTTTTTAAAGCAAAAAATTGGAAAAACTTTAATAACTTTTGGAAAAATGAGAAAATGAAAAAGGTAATGATGTAGGAATGTGCCTTAAGGGCGTCTGAATCTAAAACTGAAAACAGAATTTAATTTGGTCAAGTATTATAGAAGTTATGAATTTATCAAATAAATTTCAAAGCCAAAAAGTCCACCTAAGGTCCTCGTTTTGATACAAAAGACATCAACGCGCAATGTCCCTCGGAACAAAACGATTTCCCAAGTATGAAAATTCGGTTTTGAATTTATTTCTCCGAAAGTACCCAAGGGATATGCGTCGAACAAAAAATGGGGGGTTCAGAAAAAATCCACGAAGGTGCGAAAAAATTCTCAAGGCGGTAAGTTCACTTTGTGGGTTTCAAAATGAGCTCGGTTAGGTTAGGTTAGGTTAGGTTAGGTTAGGTTAGGTTAGGTTAGGTTGGGGTGCGAAGTCAGACAACGTCCCCGTCGTGCACCCTGGGCAACGTCGCCGCATTTTCAGCGGCGGCGGCAGATAGTCTGACGACCCGGCCGGCGTCTTGGACATATTCCGAGTAGCGGCGGTCGGGGATGGGAGGGGGAACTTCGCGGTTCTGTCCGCTTTTGTTTTCCGCAATCGCGGGTTGTTGGGTTGTTCCGAGTCGGCGTCCCAGACGTATTCTGGGCAGCGGCGACTTGATTCGGGCTCGGCTGGCGCCCTGGAGATTCCGGGAAGCGGCAGTGCGAGCGTGGGCGGCGGGTTCGTCTGGTTGCGGTAAAACGTGATCGGCGGACGGGCATCTGTGCCAACCATCGGCAAAACCGGTGACCTAGTCACGTCTTAGGGCCGGTGAGGCTGCCCTTGATTGGGTGTCCTCGCGAGGAGACAACCTCCATAAAAAACCCCAACCCCAAGCTTTTTGCCAAGTCCAAGGCGAGGGGGTGAATGGCTGGAGGGAGTCCAGTCGTTACATGGCAACGGAGCAGGGGACCTGCCTTCCCCCTGCTTCGAGAACCCTAGGCTTGCCCGAGTATGGAGCCTCTGCCCGGGTGGACTTTCTTTTGCTACCATACTCGTGGGATAAGTTATGGATTTTTCTGATTTTAATGACGTATATGGGTCCGATTCGGACGGTGATTTTGGCGACGGTTTTAAGAAACCGAAGAAAATTCAAAAGAGGGTGCCGATTGTGCGGCTTTCGCGACTACAAACTCGTGTCGCAAAAGAGATGGGAGAAGGAAGTAGGAGTCGTGCTTCGTCGTGGTCTTCTGGGGTCACGGTTTCGGACGATGAAGGCTCGGAAACAGCGAGTCAGACAGGGCGCAAGCGTAAGCGCCCAGAGGAATCACCAAAGTCGGGTGATGGTGACTGTGAGGAAGCAGCATCAGCACAAACAGCTGCGCAACCTGCTCCACTGACGTCCGCAATCACCATCAAGCTACGGCCAGAAGCGGTAAAAGAAGGAGCCTCGTACCTTCAGGTTTTGTTACAGGCTAAAAAGCTCAACCTTATGGATTTCGGCATTTCCGGCGGGTTGTCCATGCGGGAAGCGGCAACGGGCGAAAGAATTTTAGTAGTGCCTGGAGCTGATAGCGCTGATAAAGCCGTAAAGATGGCAGAAAAGCTGCGGGAGATCATCGACCCGCAGCTGGCAGAGGTTTTTACTCAACCTTCTGCGCGACCCACTGCCCCTGTGCGCCCCGCTACCCCTATCGCTTCAACATCTCAGCGATCTGCCAGCCCCGCTACACCATCTAAGCGAGGGAGAGGCCGGCCCCCTACCACTGGGGAATACATTGGAGTAGGCCGTGCAAGGCAGCAGCAGGCGGCGGCGCGTCGCGCTGAAGAACGAGCAGAGGTGGCGCGGGTTGCCGAAAAGGAAATCGCAGAAAAGGCACAGCGAGTTCTGCCCTCGCGCGACCGTAGCCCGGCGTCCCGAAAGTTTGTGGATTGGCGGAGCATGCCTATTGTTGAGGTTTGTGGTAGGCTGTCTGATTCGGCTGACATAATCATCGACGTCGCAAACAGGTCCGGCCATTTGAAGGGTACGTTCGTCCGAGCTCTGAAGGACACAGCGGCCCAGTTTAAGGAGGCACTTTCCGATTTACCTCTAAGATCGGACAATGAGGAGTTGAGGAATATGGAGACTCAACACGTCGCGCTACGGGCCGAATTTCAGCGTATTTCCGATGCTTACGCTCGGAGCAGCGCGGAAACCCAAAGGCTCCACGAGGAGATCGGGGCATTAAAGAGCAAGGTGGAGCTGCTAGAGAAATCGCGCCCACCTTGCCCAAATTGTTCTGGAGGTGCTGAGAGTACGAGGCGTTCGACAGCCAAATCCTCTGCATCGGCGGAGATAAACAAATTCATGGCTAGGATCGAGGCTAGGTTCGCAAACCTTGAAGCGAAACTGATGCCGCAGTATGGACAGCGCTCCCCAGTCGCCACTGCTTTCGAGGACTCGGGGACCCTTGTGCCTGCACCACCACCAGCAAGGCCAGCAGCTTCCACATATGCTGCAGCAGCATCAACACCCGCTGCCAAGGGTCCCGCCCCCGAACCGCTTGGGTGGCAAGTTGTCAAAGGCAAGAAAGCTAAAAAGAGGGAGAGTAAGCGACTCAAAGCGAAGGATACTCAGGGGGAAGCCGCGCCGGCTGCGCGGGGCGAAGATTCTGCTCCACAAGCCATGGTGCCCAACGAAGAGGAATGGCCTGTTCCTGGGGGAAGGCGTACTAAGCCGGCTAAGTCTCAAAGCCAGCCAGCACCACCTCCACCAGTGCAGCCGGCTAAAAAGAAGGCATTGAAAAAGAAGCCGAAGCAGGCTAAGTTGAGACCTCCGCAGACGGCAGCCATCACAATAAAGTTGCGGCCAGAAGCAGTGGCTAGGGGAGCGACCTATCTACAGGTGATGCTGCAGGCCAAAAAGCTACAGCCTTCAGAACTCGGAATTTCTGGCGGGTTCTCGATGAAGGTTGCGGCAACGGGTGCCAGAATGATTGAGATGCCTGCTGCGGAAGGCGCTGACAAAGCCGACAAAGTGGCAGACAAGCTACGGGAGCTTATTGATCCCGAGCTGGCAGAGGTGTTCAGGCCCATGAAGTGCGCGGAGCTGAAAATCACGGGTCTAGACGATTCGGCGACGGCGGAGGACGTTGTAGGGGCTGTTGCCAGGGTCGGGGATTGTTCGGCGAGCTCAGTGAAATGCTCGGAGATCCGTCGTATTGGTAAAGGGCTCGGGTACGTGATCGCTAAATGCCCAGTGGTCGCGGCCAAGAAAATTGTTGACAGTGGCAAGAAGTTGTTGGTTGGATGGGTCTCGGCAGGCGTCAAACTCCTGCCGCCGAGGCCCATGAGATGTTTCAAATGTCTAGGTGTAGGGCATGTCCGGGAAGCCTGCCGAAGTGACATCGACCGAAGCGCTCTATGCTTCCGATGCGGGCAACCCGGGCACCAGGTGGGGGCCTGCGTTGCCACCACTCCGCACTGTGTGCTATGTGCGGACGCGAAGAGGAAGGCCGACCACGTCCTCGGGGGCGCCAAATGTAAGTCCCTCAAAGCACCGAAGAGGAAAGCGTCCGACAAGACACCAGCCGCACCGCCTTCAGCTGCGGTAGAGCCGATGGAGGCGGACGCTATCGATGTGTCGCCAAATGAGGGCGAGGGTTCCAGGCCCTTGCCCATAGTTTTGGTAGGGGGGTCGGGCGGTGGAACGGGGAATTCCGCTGTCCATTCAGTATCAGGACCCCCGCAGATGGAGAGTGCGCCAGCCTAGGCGCACCATAGGGGAGGGACGATTAAACGTCCTAGTGAGGAGTCCGAGAAGGACAGGTGCAGGGCGGAGACTCGGCAGAATGCAAACGCGACCCCGATAGTCTCCGCTCAATGCATTGAAGGATCCCCCCAGTTTTTAGTGGCGACACCACATAACCGCTCCCGCCCTTCCCCGGGGCGGTACGAGGTATGCGAAGGCATTTTCTGTGGGCACAAAAAAAAAAAAAAAAAAAAGGTTAGGTTAGGTTAGGTTAGGTTAGGTTAGGTTAGGTTAGGTTAGGTTAGGTTAGGTTAGGTTAGGTTAGGTTAGGTTAGGTTAGGTTAGGTTTTTTTTTTTTTTTTTTTTTTTTTTTTTTTTTTTTTCTCACTGCTCCCCGCTTTTTGGCAGGACCTTTTTTTTGCCATTCATTTTTTCTCTTTTATATTCTTTTATTTTTTCTCAGCTTTAAGAGCTTTACTTTATATATATTTACTCTTTTTCTTTTTACTATTGTTAAACAATGTTTCTTACTTGCTAATACAGTCTTTTTGCTTTTCTTAGAGTATAGTACACATAATTTATTGCATTTTCTTGCATTTATTGCCTTAATTTATAGGTCTTTGATTACAATGCCTAGTCATCTTTATTTCTTTTAATTACAATATCCGCCACTTTTTTGGCATATTCAATAAATAACATCCTTTCGTTTTTGCTCTGCATTATTTGCTTTAGGGTGTCTTTGCTCAGTTTAGTGTCAATTTTTTGTTGCAGATTGTACCTATCGACGCTGTGTATTGGACAGTCCAGTGTGATGTGAAAGATGTCCTCGATCGCTGCCGGGTCGCAAATACAGGAGGGGCTGTCCCTGCGCTTAAACCTGTGCAGGTATGCACAGAATCCCCCGTGACCAGTCAGTATCTGCGACACCAATCGATCGATGGACATCTTTCTCACCACACTGTAAGCTACCACCCCATCAGGGAAGAAGACCTTGGTGGTCTCAGCCGTGTTTTCGGATCTATACCTGCAGTCCCACTTCTCGATCGTTTCCGTCCTGATTTGGCGTTTAACGAATGAGATGGGGCTGCAGTCATAGTCCGATCTGGTCTTCAACTTGAGAGCCGCCTCCTTCGCCAGTTGATCCGCCCTCTCATTCCCTCCTACTCCGACATGGGCCCTAATCCAAAATAGAGAGACTAGTTGGTGGTTGTCTCTGAGGAACTGTAGGTTGCCCTGAATTGCCTTCGTGATTGGGTGTGAAGAGTCCGGATCAAGTAGCGTCTGGAGAGCAGACCTCGAGTCGCTGAGTACGGCCGTTTCCTTAAATTTTTTGCCAATTATAATTTCGGTCGCTTGGAGGATGGCATACAACTCGGCTTGGAAGACTGTACAGTATGGCTCCAGCTTAAACTTCCGGGTACACGTCTCAGTCGGCCCTTCCCAACAGGTTAGGGCGGCTCCAACTTTCCCCTCCAGTTTGCTACCATCTGTATAGATCCTCACTAAGCCTTCTGCCAGTTTACCATCCTCTTCCGCGTTTTCCAAACAAGTGAATTTTGAATTTAGCATCCTGCTGGGGTGGGTGTCAGTCATGAACGAGGCTCGCTGTTCGACCTTTCTGCCACTTAGTGCTGCCTGGGGTTTCCCACGCTTTGCCTCAAAAAGCAGGGATGCTTCTTGGATCCGGAGATCCAGCGGAAGCAGCCCCGACAGCACTAAGGCAGCGTTAAGGGAAACTGTTTTGTTACCTTTGATTATTTTTTGCGCGAAGCCTCGTTGTACAGTGTCGAGAGCTTTCCTGGAGACCGCCTTCCGTGCCTCCTTGGACCATACGCTGGCTGCGTAGAGGATGACCGGTTCGATTACCGCTTTGTATATCGTCTTGATTATCTCCGGATGCAGTCCCCAGGTAGCTCGTGCCGCTCTGCAGATCCCTTTATATATCTCAATAGATTTCTTACAAATATATGCAATGTGCTGGTTGAATAGCAATTTATTATCTACCTGGACTCCTAGTATTTTCATGGCCTCTACCAGCTCGATGTCTATTCCCCCCATCTCCAGGCGGGGCGTGTCGAATTTCAGCTTGCGGGTAATTACCATTGCCTTGGTTTTGTGTGGCGCAAAGTTTAGCTTATTCGACACACCCCACTTCTGGACCAGGGAGAGAGCAGCGTTGGCCTTACCCTCTATCTCATTGGTCGTGTTGCCCTCAATTATCAATACTATGTCATCTGCGAAGGCTTGACAGTAGACGTTGGCAGCGGTGAGTTGGTCAAGCAGGGGATCCAAAATTATATTCCAAAACAAGGGTCCGCCAATGGAACCTTGGACGCAACCCTTGTTTGTATTTCTACTATGTTCTTCCCCTGCGTATCTCACCGTTACCTTCCTATCACTGAGATAGCTGTCCACCAGCCTTCGCAGATTCCATGGGCACTTTTTTTCCTTTAACTGACATATTATCTGCGGCCACCACGCATTATCGAAGGCCCCCTCTATGTCCAGCGAGATCAAGGTCATAATCTTCTTCTCGTCCAGATTATGTTTGATCCGCTGAATCATGTCATAGAGGGCATCTTCGGTACTGCGCTGTGGCACAAACCCGTACTGGCAGGGGTTTAGTTCGGGCAACACGTACCACTTTATTCTTCTTAACAAAAGTTTTTCCAAAATTTTCCCTAATATAGCTAGAAGTCCTATTGGCCTGTACGATTTGGGGTGCGTATAGTCATCCTTGTTCGGTTTCCTGAGAAGGATTATTGTGGCAATCTTCCAGGGCTTAGGGAAGTGTGCTAGCTCGAGACACTTGTTATATATAGCCAGGGACAAAGGTACGTCCGTTGTAATGGCCGCTGCGCATATGTCGGCGGTGAAGCCATCATTACCCGGAGCCTTTTTGGGGTTGAACGATCCCAATGCGTGCAGAAGCTCAGCCTCCACGAATGGAGGGTCTGCAAGTTCATCTTGGTTACCCTCATTCGCTTTGGCTGCTCTTCTCCTCACCTCTCTGTGGTCTTCGTTCTCCCCCAAATCGGTATCTTCCGGGTAAAAACTCTCCGCCATGATGCGCACAGATTCCTTTGGGCTGGTGTTAATGCCGTCCCTGGCTATGGGCAGATCCTCGTAGCTCCTTTTGGTCTTCCCTATCACCCGGTAAATTCCATCCCACATCGTTTCCCGTTCCTGTTTGCCACAAAAATCCTTCCAGCTATCTATCCTTGCCTTGTTCATCGCTTCTTCATATTTTAATTTGGATGCCACGTACTGCTCTACCACCCATTCCTTGCGGCTTGGTGCCGCGTAGTCTATGCTTTTTTTCTTCCTATTCTTTTCCTTCTTCATTTCTTCCAGTTCCTCGGACCACCATGGCAGTTTCACTTCTCTTTTAGCTTTCTTCTTTTTTAGCTTATTTTCACATACTATTTCTATAATTTTGATATAAGTCCCAATTTTCTCTTCCAATTCCTCTACGTTATTAATCTTATCTATTACCTCTTTATTTAGTTCGTGTTTTTGAAATTCTGATTTACACTCATTTTTGAAACTGTGCCAATCTACTTTTTTTGTTTGGTATTTCCTTGTAGTTCTTGTGTTTGTTACTTCTTTAATTTTCCCTAATTTAATCTTGAATTTAATCGCATTGTGGTCCGAGGTAGTGAAATTTGTGTCCACCTTCCAATCAGTTACATCGCCTAGCAGATCCTCCGAGCAGCACGTGACGTCCACCGAACTCTTGTACCTACGACCTCCTCGCCAGGTGTCAAAAGTTGGGGTGTCCCCTTCGTTTAATATATTTAAACCCAGCTCGTTAAAAGTTCCCACTAATTCCGCACCCCTATCGTCGCTTTTTACGCTACCCCACCATTCACTCCAAGCGTTCGCGTCCCCTCCTATTATTAATTTCCTGCAGTTTAGTTCCTTTATCATCTTCCTCAGGAGCCCAACATAGGGTTCGATGTCTATATCGGGTTCAAAGTAATACGAGATGACGCCGATCGTCCAGTCCGCTGTCGTCAGTTTAGCCGCTACTAGGTTAGTTGTTGTGAGGTTGGGATATTGCAGCACTTTGATATTGTTGTCGCAGATGATTATAGCGGCTTTATTGCTTTTCCCAACCTCGTATGCAGCCTGGACAATCCGCGCTCCCGCAACATCTCCCATCACACCTTTGTTCCCTATATAAGGCTCCTGAAGAAGAGCGAAGCTGTCTTTCCTTTTCCCTATCTCTACCAGTGCTTCTGACGTCGCGTTCCTACTGCGTTGGAGGTTGGCCTGTATGACCGAACATGTTTGATTACTGGTTGTTGCCGGTGCCAGAACTTTAGCAATAAGCTACTTTCGCCCGAGCCAATTTATCCCACTTTACTCTAATCGGGCACACTGAATTAAAAGTGTTGTGTGCCTTGTCTTCAAAATTGGCTTTTTTGCAATTTATACAGCTGGGGGGACTTTGTTTCGCCGTGCACACATCGTACAAATGGTCTCCCCCGCAGTGGCTACAGCTGTCCAGCCGCTCCTGACAGGCCTGCTTGATGTGGCCATAGCCCAAGCAGCGGGAGCACTGGATCAACGGGGTCTGATCCTCCACTCTTGAGATACCCCATTGTAGCTGAATAGACCCCGCCTCTGTCAGCTGCTGCCATATCGCGGGGGACACTTTCACGACCACATGTGCCACGTGTGGATTCCTCGTGCGCTTTTCGTATATCGCCTCTATCTGTTCTTTTATTTCCTTGCTCTTTTCCAATGTATTTCCAACTCTTCTCCTAATTGCCTCCACGACTTGTTCCTTCTTCTTGTCCCCCCGTACGAATTTCACCACTACTAATGGGTTCTTGTTCTTTGCCCTTTCTGTCGTTAGTGTTTTTTCCTTTCTCAGTTTCTCTTGTAGTTTCTCCACTTCTTTTTCACTCTCACACCCTATTATAACTTTCTGATCTTTGGCCTTCCTCACCTTTTGGACTTTGATCCACTCCCCATCCCCGTTTTGATCAGCCGTCTTCCTGACAGCTTCCATGACTTGGTCGCTGGTCAGGGTCGCGTCGGTTGACGCTACGATGAGGGAGTGGAGTGTTTTTGGCGGTGCCCTTTGCCGTCCTTCTGCGACGTTGGCATATGTTGCCTTCTGTGGCTTTTCCATTTCTTTTACTTCTATTTCTATCTTCCCTATTTTCTTTGCTATTTCCTTTATGCCTTCTTCTAGTACTATTGCGCGTGTCTCGGTTCCCTGTCTCATTTCCATTAGTAGTGAGTGTATGTCCTCCAACCTTCTCCCTGTCTTTTCTTCAAATCCACTGTTGACCTTCTGTATTTTATTCTGTTCCTTATCTGTTCTTCCCTTTTCTTCTGCCTTTAGCCTTTCTGCCAGTTCAGCCGTCATAGCGACTAGGTCACTCGTCTCCTTCTGTATGGTGATTTTGTCGTCCTTCGTCACCGATTTGTGGGTTGCAGTTGTTTCCAGGGTCTTATTTACTCTTGCCTTTGCCCTCTTGGCGTGCTCTAATATATCCTCCGTTTTCATGTTTGGGAGAAGGTGGGTGAGCTCCAGTTCTGGTTTTGCCGGTTTTGGCATTGTCGGCGATTGGTACACTACAACATCCTCCCTACTATTTATCTTTTTTGTTTGCGTTTTCGACATCTTTGGAGGGGACGGACGACGGTACGTAGGACTGACTTAAAACAACACGTTAAATAAATTTGTAAAGGTTGTAAAAATTAATAGTAAACAATAAATAAAAGACACTAAAATAAATTTGTATAAGTTGTAAACACAGAAAAATTGGACGGACAACAGATTAAAATGGTTTGTATAAGTTGTAAAGATGGACAGCACTATAATAAATTAACACGAATCTACCTAAATTTGACTAGTATTAAGATTAAAATATAAATTGAATAATGACTAGATTAATTTGTATACTAAAATAAATAAAATTGACTAAATTGAATTGAATTAAAATGAAATTGAAATAAAATTGAACAAATAGAATTAAAATAAAATAAAATTGAATTAAAATTGAATAAAATTGAATTAAAATTGAATAAAATTGAATTAAAATTGAATAAAATAAAATAGAATTAAGTTATAATGAATGAAATTTGACTAGTTTTTATTTAGTTAATTATTAGCTAGAGCGGCAGATTCTGGGTGTTTGATCTATTGAGTGCTGATGTGTGTTAGTGTACGTGTGTGTCGTTGTGTGTGTGAGGGTGTGTGTATCTGTTGTCAACGGTGAGCAAAGACCCCGGGGAGCAGTTTGTCAATCGTGATTAAAACCTAACGTCCTGTTCTCAATAGAGGTACCAGGTGTCTTAACTGATTTAGATATTTGTACAAGTTGTATAAGTCTTAAAAATAGTGCCTGTCCTCAATAGAGGCACAGGTGTCCTAAGCTAAGTTAAAAAGTTTCCAATGAAATAAGATCCAAAATTGTCCTATAGCTAATGCCTGTCCTCAAAAGAGGCACAGGAGTCCTTAAACCTAAATTTAAAATTCAGTGAATAAATTCTGTGATATATAGAATAAAATTTAAAATTAAAATATAAATAAGGTTATTATCGATTTAAACTGTGACAATTATTTTATGTCAGCAAGGGTCCTAAAAACTAAGCCTGACCTCAAAAAAGGTTCAGGTGTCAGTGCTTTGGTCAAAACAATTAATTTTAAGTTGTAAAATGCACTAACGGTGTCGATAAAAGTCAGGTTTAAAATCCAAAAATTGTCCTATAAACTAAGCCTGACCTCAAAAGAGGTACAGGGGTCCTTAAACTAACTGATTAAAGTATAATATATTTGGACTTTAAATTAACAACAAAATAAATAAAATAAAATAATAATAAAATTGAAATTATGACAATTATTCTAAATCACAGAAAGTCCTAAAAACTAAGCCTGACCTCAAAAAAGGTTCAGGTGTCAATAACTTAGCTAAAATAATTAAAATTAAGTTGTGAAAAATATTTGGTCAGTGATAAAAATGAAATAAAACTTAATTTTAATTACTACCGGCTCTATATGCTCTATATAGAGTCGATTAGATTACTGTCGGGAGGAGCTCTTTACCCCGGACCGGAAGGCACAAGTCCGGTCGAAATTGGCCCAGTAGTTCCCGAGATATAGGCACTCGGCTGTTTAGGGGTAGGGATTTATTAAGGGTTAAGGGGTGGGGTTGAGGGGTTGGGGGATCGATAATTTAGGGTAGTATTTCACCCCGACTACTACTACGTAGTAGTCGAAGGGCTGAAATTGAAGTCTTTTTGGCTCTATCTCCGGTAGTTTCGGAGATACAGCCAAAAACAGTTTTTCACTCCCTCAGGGTACCGAACCCGGGACTTGGGTGGGAAAAATGGAGGGGTGTTTTTTGATGGGAATGGGTAGGGTCAAGGGTGGGGATAATTTTGTTCCTCAGCACTATATGTGCCAAGGATGTAGTTTGGCCGAATTTTGGGTTTTAAGGGTGGTTTTCCGGAAATCCTATATCTCGGAGACCTTATGACCAAAAATTCCGAATTTTTGGTGGCGTGATCACTGGGGCAACGTCCACTGTTCCGAATTGCAATTTTCCGGAAAACTTCCGGTTCCGGAGATTTTTCCGGACAATGTACCTCCGGGTCCAGAAATCCCCGGACAGCAATTGCTTTTTAGATCCGAGCCGTGGAACCCAAGTTATAGGCTTTTCTAGCTGTGGCCGGAAACAACTTTGTTTTTACAGTCGGATTTTTTGAACTGTTTTATTTTCCTAGCTCGCGCTCGGAAAGTATTGCGTTTTTTCAAAAAATTTAAAAACTATAAAGATACAGGGGTTTTGGCCTTTCTATTGACACTAAATTTATATTTTTAGGCGTTATAGTTTATTCTATATATTTACTTAAAATTATGTTGCACTACTGTTTGAGGTGCATATAGTCACTTATATATAGTTATTTTGACCCCTAGATCAAAAATTTTTTAACAACCATAAAGCACCAGTCCTATTCTGTATTACTCTGAAAAATTTGGTCAGAGGGATTTTTAGTTTAGGAGTTATTGTATTTAGAGAAAGTTTTCTCTGGTCGAAATTTCACTCCCTTATAACTCCTAAACTATCGGTGCAAAAAATTTTTTAATTGCTGTCAGACTCGTTACAGACAAAGATCTTAATTATGGAACAATAAAATTTCAGAGTTTTCCAGAATTGTGAAAGTCGGTTTTCAAACCGCGATCTTTTGCAAACTTATGCTTGCGGTCACGCGTAAATTTGCAAAAAGTTTGGAGGGGTGGCGCTCGGAATCCCGAGGGAGAGCACAGTAAAACTTAAATCTAATTTATAGAAGGCAATCAGAGCTTTCCCGTGATATATCAAAAATAATTTTTAATTTATATTTTCATATAAATTAAAACGTTACAAATTTAAAACAAAAAGTTGAAAGCTACAAAATCGTATTTGTTTGCGCTTTATGCTAAATTCTAAGCTAAAAAACTATTTCCACGGGATAGCCCGGGTCGTTCCTCTTCTGTGTTCAAAAATCCAGCCTTCAAATTGCCAAAATAAAAGATTTATTTGACTTTTTATTTGCGGGCTGTGCGCCCCGCCGGTCCTATAAGTCAAATAAATCCTATAATACTAAATATTAAATTCCGAAATTTTATACTAATAATCTCATAAGGGTAATAAATATAATTTTGATTTTTATTATTCTTATTAATAGCTGGATTTTTGAATACAGTCCCTAAAAGCTATGACTAGAATAGTTCTGACTATGGACCTTGTGTCTTCGCTCCCAGCTGGATTCCAGTAGTGCTGGAGGTGTCCAGATGACCGCCTCGAGGTCCTCTCGCCGACTATGGTGGTTTCCGGTGCTTAGCTGGGCTCCTTCTATGACCTCGTGGCCAGGTGGTTTCAGGAGTTTGTTTGAAAACTCCCTGGATCCTGACCCGAAAAATCTCAGGGTCACCCGGCTGCTTCCTGCCGTCGAGAGATTATGTTTCACAATTGCGGTTTCCAAATTTCCCACTCAAAATGTGGAATAAACCCACTCCGAACACTTTTTAACCTCCCAAAATTTGGGTTTTTTGCACTTTTTCCACTTTTAAAAACACTGTTTGCACAAGTGTGACACACCGTTGTGACGGGCTCGTCACGGCGCGTCGAATGGTGTAATTCGCAGAAAAATCGCTATTTATTGAGCGCGGAGCGGCTTAAAATCGTGGCGCTTGGGGCTAGGGGTACGGCGCAACTGGGTTAGGTTAGGTTAGGTTAGGTTAGGTTAGGTTAGGTTAGGTTAGGTTAGGTTAGGTTAGGTTAGGTTAGGTTAGGTTAGGTTAGGTTAGGTTAGGTTAGGTTAGGTTAGGTTGGGGTGCTTGGTCGGATAACCTCCTCGTGTGCCTGACTACTGTTTGTCCCCGTTCATCCGTGGACTGGGAACGACAGTGGGAGGGCCGGTGCACCCTGGGCGTCATTGTAAAAGACTCTTATGAGCTTCTTTTACAGCTGGCGGCTAATAATCCGACACCGAGGGACCAGGGGACAGCGCAGGTGGCGCTTACCCTGAACCTCGTTCGAACGATTGCGGAGGTCTGAAAGGGACTACGTGTCTATGTTTACATGGAGACGGAATCCTTTCAGATAGTACGCGCGAGACGGGAGCGAATGTCTCTTCGGAGATGATTGCTCGCACACCGTGGGCCTTACAGGCCAGCGTGTCGAAGACGGAAGCCTTCTTAGGTTATACGTCTTGGGGGCTAGAGGAAAGCGCAGGCGGCGCATCCTCTAAACCCCCTTTTGAACGATTGCCGAGGTCTAAGAGGGACTACGTGTCTATGTTTACATGGAGACGGAAACCTTTTAGATAGTACGCGCCAGACGGGAGCGAATGTCTCTTCGGAGATGATTGCTCGCAGACTGTGGGCCTTACAGGCTAGCGTGTCGAAGACGGAAGCCTTTTCAGGTTGTACGTCTTTGGGTCTAGGGGAAAGCGCAGGTGGTGCATTCCCTAGCACCCCTTTTGAACGATTGCGGAGATCTAAGAGGGACTACGTGTCTATGTTTACATAGAGACGGAAACCTTTGAGTTAGTACGCGCGAGACGGGAGCGAATGTCTCTTCGGAGGCGGCCGCTCAAATTCTGTGGGTCTCAGGAAGGTGCGGATGGCACGTAGTACTGAACCCACGGGGTGGCGGAAACCTGGGAGGTTCAGTGATCAGTGAGGATTGCTGTATCCACTCGGGTACTACGTACATGAGTGACCGAGGGAAAGCGCAGGTGGCGCACTATTTTCCCTTGGAAACTCGAAACTCGAACGATTGCGGAAATCTAAGTGGGAGTATGCTTCTATGTTTTACATGGGGGCGGAAACCATTCAGATAGTACGCGCCAGACGGGAGCGAATGTCTCTTCGGAGATGATTGCTCGCAGACTGTGGGCCTTACAGGCTAGCGTGTCGAAGACGGAAGCCTTTTCAGGTTGTACGTCTTTGGGTCTAAGGGAAAGCGCAGGTGGTGCATTCCCTAGCACCCCTTTTGAACGATTGCGGAGATCTAAGAGGGACTACGTGTCTATGTTTACATAGAGACGGAAACCTTTGAGTTAGTACGCGCGAGACGGGAGCGAATGTCTCTTCGGAGGCGGCCGCTCAAATTCTGTGGGTCTCAGGAAGGTGCGGATGGCACGTAGTACTGAACCCACGGGGTGGCGGAAACCTGGGAGGTTCAGTGATCAGTGAGGATTGCTGTATCCACTCGGGTAGTACGTACATGAGTGACCGAGGGAAAGCGCAGGTGGCGCACTATTTTCCCTTGGAAACTCGAAACTCGAACGATTGCGGAAATCTAAGTGGGAGTATGCTTCTATGTTTTACATGGGGGCGGAAACCATTCAGATAGTACGCGCCAGACGGGAGCGAATGTCTCTTCGGAGATGATTGCTCGCAGACTGTGGGCCTTACAGGCTAGCGTGTCGAAGACGGAAGCCTTTTCAGGTTGTACGTCTTGGGGTCTAGGGGAAAGCGCAGGTGGTGCATACCCTAGAACCCTTTTGAACGATTGCGGAGGTCTAAGAGGGACTATGTTTCTATGTTTACATGGAGACGGAAACCTTTCAGATAGTACGCGTGAGAGGGGAGCGAATGTCTCTTCGGAGGCGGCCGCTCAAACTCAGTGGGTTTCAGGAAGGTGCAGAGGGCATGTAGTACTGAACCCGCTGAGGCAGTGGAAACCTGGGTGGTTCAGTGATCGGTGTGGATCGCTGTATTCACCCGGGTAGTACGCAACCGAGTGACCGAGGGAAAGCGCAGATGGCGCACTATTTTCCCTTGGAAACTCACAACTCGAACGATTGCGGAGATCTAAGTGGGAGTACGCTTCTGTGTCAAACATGGGGGCGGAAACCATTCAGATAGTACGCGCGAGAGGGGAGCGAATGTCTTTTCGGAGGCGGCCGCTCAAACTCAGTGGGTTTCAGGAAGGTGCAGAGGGCATGTAGTACTGAACCCACTGAGGCAGTGGAAACCTGGGTGGTTCAGTGATCGGTGAGGATTGCTGTATCCACCCGGGTAGTACGCACCCGAGTGACCGAGGGAAAGCGCAGGTGGCGCACTATTTTCCCTTGGAAACTCACAACTCGAACGATTGCGGAGATCTAAATGGGAGTACGCTTCTATGTCTAACATGGGGGCGGAAACCATTAAGATAGTACGCGCGAGGGGAGTGAAAGTCTCTCAGAGACGACTGCTCGCATATAGTGGGACTGGGATCGTGCAGACGGCACTAGTACCTAACCTGCTGCGTACGAATGTCTCTGCGAGATGGACGCTCTGAGACGTACATACGTCTCCAATCGAATGCGGAGGTCTGTAAGGGGTTACGCGTTCATGTTTACATGAATGCGGAGACCTTCAGGCAGTACGCTATTAGTGGGTCCTGAGCGTGGGTTGGGAGGCCCCGCTCTGAGGTTTATGGACTCCGAACTAGTTAGTGCGCATCTGTGCTGTGCGCTTCCTGGTGGCTGGGAGAAATCCCTTGGGATGGCAGAAGTAGTTTCTGCATCCCGTGGTGGGCTTGCGAAAGCGAGCAACTCACTGCCTTGGTCGCGGAAGTAATGCGAAAGCGATTCCCGTAGCCTTGGCACATAGTGGGCAGAGTGCACAGCGGGTGTTTTTTTAGTGGGTAGGCCCCCCCTTCCGGCCCCCCATTGAGCCCGCAGGGGCTGAGTGGGGGATCGGCTAGGCGGAAAGCGGTGTTGCCGGCGTTGAGTCGCTGGTGGCTTCCGTGGGAGAGTCCCACATAACTGCCGTCGCTCTCCCAGGCGACGGAGTATGCATAAGTACGCATTTTTTCATCCGTTAAAAAAAAAAAAAAAAAAAAAAAAAAAAAAAAAAAAAAAAAAAGGTTAGGTTAGGTTAGGTTAGGTTGACGTTTTTCGGAGGGCACTTTGGTAGCGAAAAATCTAATTTTTGGCTATCGGGTGTTGGAATTTTTTGTCTGCCTTACGGTATCAAAAAATCCCATTTCGTTCGAGCCGTTTTCGAGATATTAATTTTTTTCGAAAACGACTAAGTCGTCAATATAACCTGCGCAGTGGTCCGGAAATCGAATTTTCAATTTTTGGAAAGTCGGTGTCCGGGCGGCTTGCTGGGTTGATTTCGGCACCAAGTGGTTCGTTCTGAATAACTTTGGTGTCGGAAGGTGGTTTTGGGCGTTTTTCGGAACTTTGTCGGCCAGTGACCTGACTCTCAGCTTTTGAGAGGCCGGTGACTGGTCGATTGTGTCTGTCTTTTGTGTTTCTGGAGTGTTGCTCCTTAAATAACGACTTTGGCTTGCTTGTGGATTGTTTCCCTGCTTTCTGTTGACTTGGCGCGTTTTTGACTTCGATTTTGCTTGTGATTGGTATTGTTGTTCTGATCGATTTTCTAACGACCCCTGGCGAGTTTTAACGGAATTCGATTTCTTGGCGGTGCTCGAGCAATCGACACCACCAAAGTGACTGGTTTTATTGCATATCTTTTTGTTTTGTGCTGTAATATTAGTTTTGTGTGATTAATTGGAGTTTTACGTGTTTCCGTTATCCCATGCGTTGCAGACATGGCTTCTGCTTCGTTTGAGGATGAAACGGTTTACTCCGACGGAGATTCCTGCAGGTCAAGATCCTGCTCTCCGGTTATTGAGAGGAATAGAGAGGCCCCTAAGGCTCAGCGTAAACGTCCAGGAGAGGGGACACTTAATGATCTGGAGAGTTCGGATGACAGCAACCCACCTCTAGCGTCGGTTAATAAGGCTGGAAAGCTTCCCAATAAGGGACGAGGAAGGGGAAGGGGATCGTCAGCGGCTTCGGGCAGTCATACTGGCTTTAGTCAGCTGCGCACGGAAAATTCCCTTGAGGCACGAGAAGCATTTGAATTAGAGGAAATGATGCGAAAGGAGGACCAAAGCAAATTTAGAAAGGAGACGAATGATGCTAAGAAGAGCAAGAATAAAGGAAAGGGGAAAAACAAGGAAGGGCAAATAGGTCTGCTGGAAGAGATGGGTCCACCACCCACCTCTCAGGACAAAAAGGTGAATAGACCGGTTAGGGACTGGTCTGTAGAGTCGGATGCATCGGCGGTCTCTGTTAGATCGACAGTGCGTATGCGAGAAGAGGTGGACAAACTCACGCAGAAGTTGCTGCACGTTGTCAGCAACTCGGGTAATCTGAAACGTGAGTTTAAAAATGATATTACAGAGGCAAGTAACAAGATCAAGGAGGTGGTGAAGGAGATGATGACTATATCATCCACCGAGGAGACTCGCCGCCTCCAAGCGGACAACAGAAGACTGCAGAAGCAGGTCAAGCTCCTGACGGAGGAAATGATGGCGCTTAAGCGTTCCTTTGAGGATAAGTGCGTTGAGGATGCACAGCGTAAGCGGTCGGCTCAAGAGTCTGAGCCAGTGCCTGAACCTGAGAGGATGGCCTCTGCCACCCCCTCGATGTTGCTTTCCAACCCGGAAATGCGGGAGTTTTTTACGGCATTTGAAAGGTCCATGACGATCACCTTCGGGAATATGTTAAATGCACGGATTGAGGGAATAGAAATGAGACTCCCTCCAGCGCCCATTATTCGTCCGCCGTTGGGAAATTCCAAGAAGGCTGTTAACACAACACCGAAGACGAATCCGCGGGTTCAGGGTGATTCTGCTCCAGCCCAAACACCTGTGGCAGTCAGGAATCAGACTCCCTCTTATGCCAATGTTGCTGCGAGGGAACAGTCATGGACTGAGGTTGGTAAAAATGGCCGAACAATCAAGCCTGCGACGGTCGCTGGACCATCTACGCTGACCAAGAACTCAGAGGGAAATAATAGGATGCAGCAACAGCAACCGCCCAAACCTGCAGCTATTAAGAAGCCGAAGCTCACCTCTCCAAAGTCTTCAGCGGTGGTTCTAGCCATCTCCCCAGATCAGGACGGAAATGGCATGTCTTATGCCGACGCAATCGCCAAAGCTAAGAGGGAGATAAAAATCCAGGACTTGGGGATCGAAGTGATGAAAATAAAGGTCTCCGCAACAGGCTCTCGCATATTTGAGATTCCTGGCGCCACCAGCGGGGATAAGGCCGACCTCTTGGCTGCAAAGCTAAAGGAAACATTGGGGGAAGCGGCCAAAATTTCGAGGCCAGTAAAGACTGTGGATCTCCGAGTGTCCGGGTTGGACGACTCGGTAACTGCCGAGGAATTGAAATCTGCGGTTGCTGAAAAAGGTGGATGTCCGGCGGAACAGATCCGTGTGGGAGATATTCGGCAGGGCCCAAGTGGACTGGGATCAGTCCTTGTTAAGTGTCCCGTCAACGCGGCGAAGGTCGTGGTGGAGTCTGGTCGCATCAGGGTTGGGTGGACCTCAGCGCCGGTCCGTGCACTGGAGCCTCTTCCACTCCGATGCTTCAAGTGCATGGTGACGGGACACACAAGGCAATTGTGCTTGTGCAAGGCGGACCAAAGCGACACCTGTTTCCGGTGCGGAAAAAAGGGACATAAGGCGGCTGATTGTTCGGGGGAATTGTGCTGTGCGGTCTGCAAGGCGGCCAAGCTCCCGTCTAATCACTTTATGGGAGGAAATAAATGCCGTCCCCCGACGGTCAAGGCAAAACTGTCCCTGCGCACCAGGGCGCCAGTCCGCCAGCCGGAAACCACTGTTCAAGCGGAGGTTGAGGATAACTACATGTCGACCTAATGGCCAGTAGACACCTCAACCTCCTACAAGGGAACCTTAACCACTCCGCTGCAGCACAGGATCTTTTCCTGCAATACGCAGCGGAGTCGGAGTCCAATATCGCGGTAATGGCGGAGCCGTATTCGGTTCCGCAACGCTCCAACTGGGCATGCGACTTGACGGAGTCTGTCACAATCGTGGCCCCATACAATGCCACTTACTCCCCTCCCCTCTCAGTTGGTGAGAGGGGACCGGGTTATGTGGTGGCCACTTGGGGGGAAGTAACACTGGTCGGTGTGTATTTCTCCCCCAATCGGGGCATTTCGGAGCTGCGGCAGTGGCTGGCAGTGTTAAGAGGAGTGGTGGGTCGCCTTGCTCCGGCTCAGTTCCTGGTGTTGGGCGATTTTAACGCCTGGCACACAGCCTGGGGTGAGCGACGCGACACTCCAAAGGGAGTCGCTGTGTTAGAATGGGCGGTAGCGGCAGGCTTGGTTCTTTGCAACGTAGGCCGGGAGTACACGTGTGTCAGGGGGGATGGCGGGTCCATAGTGGACCTGACCTTCGCGACCCCGGCTCTGGCGGCGCGTGTGCGGGAGTGGCGCGTTCTGAAGGATGTCGTCACCCTGTCGGACCACGACTATGTTCAATTTAAAATCATGTCCGCCGCAGGAGGAACTGGGTCGGCTCGCTCTAGAGAAACCCAATCGTGCTTTCCTCGATGGGCGGTAACGAAAATGGACCGCGAACTGGCAGAGGAAGCGGCCCTGGTCCAGGCGTGGAATCTCGGGGATGGCCGATTGGACAATATGAATGTCGAGCAAAGGGCGAAATGCCTGACTGCCTCGCTAACGGAGGTATGTGACACTGCCATGCCTAGGGCAAAGGGTCTCCCACGTAAACGGCGGGTATATTGGTGGACAGAGGAAGTGTCCGGCCTCAGGGCCGCTTGTCTGGCGGCCAGAAGAGCCCTGCAGCGTTGTCGGCGTCGTCGTGGTAGGGTTGCAGGGGAGGAGCTTCGTCTCCGGCAGGCCTACGCTCAGGCTAAGACAGTTCTGTCGGACGGTATATGTAGGGCTAAGACGGCTGCCTGGGACAGCTATCTTGAAGAGCTGAATAGCGATCCATGGGGGCGCCCTTTCAAAATGGTCCGGAGCAGGCTCCGTAACCAGGCCCCTCCTACAGAATCCATGGACGTGGAACTGCTGTCCCAGGTGGTTGAGGGCCTCTTCCCCTCCTCGCCTCCGTCGATTCCCCCCCTAGTGGGGACTGAACTTCGGGAACCAGAGCCATCTGGAGAGGTTCCCCCGGTATCGCAGGCCGAGATGGAAGCAGTCACGGACCGTCTAAAGTCTAAGCGGAAAGCCCCTGGTCCGGATGGGATACCGGGGCGAATACTGCCTGTGGCCTTGAAGCACCTAGGCGAGCATATAAGAGCGCTGTTTGACGCCTGCCTGGTGTCTGGGCAATTCCCAAAGGACTGGAAGCGAGGAAGACTATGTCTCTTGAGGAAGGAAGGTAGACCTCCGGACTCGCCATCTGCATATCGGCCGATTGTCCTGCTGGACGAGCTCGGCAAAATGCTGGAACGAATTATTGCTGATCGAGTCGTCCAGCATTTGGACACGGTGGGTCCGAATTTGTCAGAGAGGCAGTTCGGTTTCAGGAGACGTCGGTCCACCATTGATGCCATAATGGCTTTGAAGGAGGAAACCCAGAAGGCGGTGAATAAGGGGGAGAGAGCTGTCGCGGTGTCTTTAGACATAAAGAACGCTTTTAACTCTCTCCCTTACAGCGTCATCATGGACGCTCTGAGGCATCATGGTGTTCCTGAATACTTGATCCGGATGATTGAGAACTATCTCAAGGAAAGGGAAGTAGTCTTCCTTGCCCAAGACGGACAAGTTAAAACTCGGAAAATGGAGTGCGGGGTTCCACAGGGGTCGGTTTTAGGACCACTCCTGTGGAATCTGGGATATGATTGGGCGCTTCGCAGTGCTCTACTCCCCCGGCAGAGTGTATACTGCTACGCCGATGACACCCTGGTAGTTGCACGAGGCCGGGACTTGGCGGAGGCGAAACGCCTTGCACAGACGGGGGCAAATCATATGATCCGACGGATCAGGATGCTGGGCCTCGAGGTGGCAGTGGCCAAGACGGAGGCCATGGTGTTCCACGGGGCGAGACAGGGGCCTCCACCGGGAGAGGATATAGTCATAGATGGGGAGGTTATTCCTCTGCGTCCGCATATGCGGTATTTGGGGCTAGTGCTTGATAGCCGTTGGAATTTCCACGAGCACTTCAAGCGACTGGCCCCCAGACTGGTTAGCGCGGCGGCAGCACTGGGGAGGTTGCTGCCTAATGTAGGCGGACCAAATAGAAGTTGCCGGCGGCTCTATGCGAGGGTTATCCGGAGCATGGCTCTCTACGGTGCTCCGGTATGGGCCTCCGCCCTCGACGCTGACAATAGGGCGGCCTTGAGGCGCCCCCAGAGGATTGTGGCATCACGCATGGTGAGGGGATACTGCACGGTCTCCGGTACGGCCGCTTGCTTGCTTGCTGGTACACCTCCGTGGGAGCTCGAAGCCCAGGTGCTCTCAGAGGTGTACAGACAGCGAAAAGAGGAACAAGAAAGGGGCGACCGATTGGCCCCCGAGGAGCGGGCAAACGCTCGAAAGCTCGCGGATGAAAGGTGCCTAGAGGAGTGGGAGCGGCAACTGGAGGTTCCCGTTGCGGGGAAAAGAACGGTGGAGGCAATCCGCCCAGTTCTTCGGGAATGGAAGAACCGAGCCCATGGGGCCATAACATATCGTTTGGCACAGGTGCTTTCCGGACACGGGTGCTTCGGAAGGTACCTGTGTCAAATACAGAGGGAGGAGTCCCAAGTGTGCCACCATTGTGGCGCACCGCAGGACACCGCACGTCACACTCTGGAGGAGTGTCCGGCGTGGGCGGTGCAGCGCCAGGAGTTGGTCGCTGCGGTTGGGCCGGACCTCTCGCTTCCCAGCATCACAATTGCGATGCTGCGAAGCAGGGAGGGATGGCAGGCCGTGGTCTCCTTCTGCGAAGACGTCGTCTCGCAGAAGGAGACCGCGGAGAGGGTTCGCGAGGCGGACGTCGCAGCGAGCCAACTCCGACGTGCGCGGCGGGGGAGAACAAGACGCCAACGTGCGCGACTTGTTCTCCCCTAGCCGCAAGGGGGGGTGCAGTAAGGCCCTCTGCCCCCCATAGAGTGGAGCCCTAACGGGCCACTCTCCCCGGGTCATACGTGGAGCGTGTCAACACGATCCCACAGACCCGGCGGTAAGGCGCAGGTCTTCGAGAGGAGTTTAGTTGGTAGTGGTGCATTCTCCCGTCCCCCCATCTGGCCCGCCCACCATGAGTGGGTAGCCTTATGGGAGGCCGGGAAAATGCTTCCTCCCCCTGTCACTAGGGCAGGGGTCAGAACCACCCGGCCCTGACGCGAAGCCTATTAGGCTTGGCGGGAGGGCCGGGCGCGGCGAGGAACATGTCCCGGGTAACAACCTGGGGGGTGACCGACCCCAACATGCCGTTTGGTATGCGTAAAGATTGCATTCTCCTCTTGATACAAAAAAAAAAAAAAAAAAAAAAAGGTTAGGTTAGGTTAGGTTAGGTTAGGTTAGGTTAGGTTAGGTTAGGTTAGGTTAGGTTAGGTTAGGTTAGGTTAGGTTAGGTTAGGTTAGGTTGGGGTGCGTGGTCGGATAACCTCCTCGTGTGCCCGACTACTGTTTGTCCCCGTTGATCCGTGGACTGGGAACGACAGTGGGAGGGCCGGTGCACCCTGGGCGTCATTGTAAAAGAATCTTATGAGCTTCTTTTACAGCTGGCGGCTAATAATCCGACACCGAGGGGCCAGGGGACAGCGCAGTGGCGCTTACCCTGAACCTCGTTCGAACGATTGCGGAGGTCTGAAAGGGACTACGTGTCTATGTTCTACATGGAGACGGAAACCTTTCAGATAGTACGCGCGAGACGGGAGCGAATGTCTCTTCGGAGATGATTGCTCGCACACCGTGGGCCTTACAGGCCAGCGTGTCGAAGACGGAAGCCTTTTTAGGTTATACGTCTTGGGGGCTAGAGGAAAGCGCAGGCGGCGCATCCTCTAAACCCCCTTTTGAACGATCGCCGAGGTCTAAGAGGGACTACGTGTCTATGTTTACATGGAGACGGAAACCTTTTAGATAGTACGCGCCAGACGGGAGCGAATGTCTCTTCGGAGATGATTGCTCGCAGACTGTGGGCCTTACAGGCTAGCGTGTCGAAGACGGAAGCCTTTTCAGGTTGTACGTCTTGGGGTCTAGGGGAAAGCGCAGGTGGTGCATTCCCTAGCACCCCTGTTGAACGATTGCGGAGATCTAAGAGGGACTACGTGTCTATGTTTACATAGAGACGGAAACCTTTGAGATAGTACGCGTGAGACGGGAGCGAATGTCTCTTCGGAGATGATTGCTCGCAGACTGTGGGCCTTATAGGCCAGCGTGTCGAAGACGGAAGCCTTCTCAGGTTGTACGTCTTGGGGTCTAGGGGAAAGCGCAGGTGGTGCATTCCCTAGCACCCCATTTGAACGATTGCGGAGATCTAAGAGGGACTACGTGTCTATGTTTACATAGAGACGGAAACCTTTGAGATAGTACGCGCGAGACGAGAGCGAACGTCTCTTCGGAGGCGGCCGCTCAAATTCTGTGGGTCTCAGGAAGGTGCAGATGGCACGTAGTACTGAACCCACGGGCTGGCGGAAACCTGGGAGGTTCAGTGATCAATGAGGATTGCTGTATCCACTCGGGTAGTACGTACACGAGTGACCGAGGGAAAGCGCAGGTGGCGCACTATTTTCCCTTGGAAACTCGAAACTCGAACGATTGCGGAAATCTAAGTGGGAGTATGCTTCTATGTTTAACATGGGGGCGGAAACCATTCAGATAGTACGCGCGAGACGGGAGCGAATGTCTCTTCGGAGATGATTGCTCGCAGACTGTGGGCCTTACAGGCTAGCGTGTCGAAGACGGAAGCCTTTTCAGGTTGTACGTCTTGGGGTCTAGGGGAAAGCGCAGGCGGTGCATACCCTAGAACCCTTTTGAACGATTGCGGAGGTCTAAGAGGGACTATGTTTCTATGTTTACATGGAGACGGAAACCTTTCAGATAGTACGCGCGAGACGGGAGCGAATGTCTCTTCGGAGGCGGCCGCTCAAACTCAGTGGGTTTCAGGAAGGTGCAGAGGGCATGTAGTACTGAACCCACTGAGGCAGTGGAAACCTGGGTGGTTCAGTGATCGGTGAGGATCGCTGTATCCACCCGGGTAGTACGCACCCGAGTGACCGAGGGAAAGCGCAGGTGGCGCACTATTTTCTCTTGGAAACTCACAATTCGAACGATTGCGGAGATCTAAGCGGGAGTACGCTTCTATGTCAAACATGGGGGCGGAAACCATTCAGATAGTACGCGCGAGAGGGGAGCGAATGTCTCTTTGGAGGTGGCCGCTCAAACTCAGTGGGTTTCAGGAAGGTGCAGAGGGCATGTAGTACTGAACCCACTGAGGCAGTGGAATCCTGAGTGGTTCAGTGATCGGTGAGGATTGCTGTATCCACTCGGGTAGTACGCACCCGAGTGACCGAGGGAAAGCGCAGGTGGCGCACTATTTTCCCTTGGAAACTCACAACTCGAACGATTGCGGAGATCTAAGTGGGAGTACGCTTCTATGTCTAACATGGGGGCGGAAACCATTAAGATAGTACGCGCGAGGGGAGTGAAAGTCTCTCAGAGACGACTGCTCGCATATAGTGGGACTGGGATCGTGCAGACGGCACTAGTACCTAACCTGCTGCGAGCGAATGTCTCTGCGAGATGGACGCTCTGAGACGTATATACGTCTCCAATCGAATGCGGAGGTCTGTAAGGGGTTACGCGTTCATGTTTACATGAATGCGGAGACCTTCAGGCAGTACGCTATAAGTGGGTCCTGAGCGTGGGTTGGGAGGCCCCGCTCTGAGGTTTATGGACTCCAAACTAGTTAGTGCGCATCTGTGCTGTGCGCTTCCTGGTGGCTGGGAGAAATCCCTTGGGATGGCAGAAGTAGTTTCTGCATCCCGTGGTGGGCTTGCGAAAGCGAGCAACTCACTGCCTTGGTCGCGGAAGTAATGCGAAAGCGATTCCCGAAGCCTTGGCACATAGTGGGCAGAGTGCACAGCGGGTGTTTTTTTAGTGGGTAGGCCCCCCCTTCCGGCCCCCCATTGAGCCCGCAGGGGCTGAGTGGGGGATCGGCTAGGCGGAAAGCGGTGTTGCCGGCGTTGAGTCGCTGGTGGCTTCCGTGGGAGAGTCCCACATAACTGCCGTCGCTCTCCCAGGCGACGGAGTATGCATAAGTACGCATTTTTTCATCCGTTAAAAAAAAAAAAAAAAAAAGGTTAGGTTAGGTTAGGTTAGGTTAGGTTAGGTTAGGTTAGGTTAGGTTAGGTTAGGTTAGGTTAGGTTTTTTTTTTTTTTTTTTTTTTATTAATCTTATTTTATTTACAAAAGAGAAAGTTACATTCATTCTGATATTGTGTTCTATTTCCAAGTGGGCAACAGAGCCGGACATCGCTATTTGATACAATTGTTCCGACTTTGTCGCCCTCTGATACATCGAGATGGGGGAATATAAGTAGGTATATACTAATGCACAGAAAACATTTTTGTTTAAACAGAGTTACAATTATTAGTTAACAATTAGATAAAGTTACTGAAACTAAAATTTAAGTTAATTACTGAAAAAGATACTGGTTTAACAATGATTTTACAAGAGAACTGAGATTATATAAGTAAACTAAGTGCCACCCTCCGTGCCATAGTCGATTCGTTCTTGTACTTTAATAAGCATGGCTTTAACACGAGGGCATTTGGTTGAAGTAGCGCGGTGTAGAGTGTTGTCTCTTCCTTTAAAGCGATCATTGTGCGTCTTGCAGTTAAGACACACGGACTTCTTGGCATCTTCCTTGACCGGACATTTCTCGAGGTCGTGCGCGCCTGCGCAGTGAGCACATGTCTCGGCTTGAGCAGAGCACCTGTTTCGCGTGTGTCCAAACTGCAGACACTTGAAGCACTGAAGGAAGGGACTAAACTCTTCGGCGTGTACTCGTTGGTAGTCAATGTTGACTTTACCGAGATCTAGTATGGCACGAAAGACGGTTGGAGACACAATATAAACGGCATTGTACAGCTTTTCGTTACGGTTCTTCCGCTCGAACTTGAAGTTGAGGTCGCTCTCTTCTTTGATTGCTGCGTAGATGGAGGGATTCTGGTGCAGGATGAGATGTTTGAGGTCTTCTTTAGGAATTTCCTTGGAGATGCCCTTGAGCACCACCATAGGCTTCAGTTTCTTCGCAATTTCGGCGTTGATGTTAGGATCTTCATCCAGTCGCTTTAATGTGACGGAACGCTGCTCCTCCGAATCGAATTCGATTCGGAACTTGCGTTTTGAAAGCGACTGGACCTTAGATGGGGCGAACTTGAGTGTTTTGAAGTCAGCTGCCGAACGCAGGGTCTTGATGGTTTCTTCACGTGAGGCGTCTTCTTTAACATGAGATACAATAATGGCGGGTTTGGAAATCGGTGTTGTAGATGGAGTGGTCTTTTCTTTGGATTTGGAAGCAATTGCAGCATATGACAGAGGTCTTGTCTCGGCAGGTTTCTGGTTGAGAATGGGGTAGTTCTTGAGTTCTTCTTTGATGGTGGAGCGGACAATGTCGGAAATGTTTTCAATGGTGAGGTTAGAAGACACATTGGAGGGGTTTGCAGGTGTTGTTGCATCGGAGGTGGGTGTCTTCTCCTTGGGCGGCTTGGTCGAGCTGGCCAGGCAGGTGGTGATCGTCATCTGGCACAGCTGAGTAATACGGGCCTTCTGATCCCTCGTCAGGCCCTTCGGGCTTGATTGGATGAGGTTCATCACCTCCTCCACGTTATTCTTGATTTTCGCGAAAGGTCCATAGACCACGGGATCCTCATCCTCCTCGGAGTCCGTTACGGGGCAGTGAACCCCGCCAGGCATGAATTGGTTTATAAACTCTTCGTCGTATTCAGTCATCTTGGTAGTTACTTGCGCAATGATCACAGTTGATCGCAAGGGATGTTGTTAGCCGGTACTAGACACTGCGTTACCGTGTACTAGTCCGTTTCCAGGGCGCGCCGCGGGGAGGCCAACATCCAGCGCCCCGGTTAGGTTAGGTTAGGTTAGGTTAGGTTAGGTTAGGTTAGGTTAGGTTAGGTTAGGTTAGGTTAGGTTAGGTTAGGTTAGGTTAGGTTAGGTTAGGTTAGGTTAGGTTAGGTTAGGTTAGGTTAGGTTAGGTTAGGTTTTTTTTTTTATTAGTATTATTTGATTCTCTATTTGGTTAGTATTATTCTCATAGTGTTTATTTTGTTTCAGGAGGTGAGACGGCAGCGATTTGATACTGACCATCAATTTTATTACAGTAAGTTTTTGTTTGATATATATTGTTATTTATATATGTATATGATATATATATTATATTTGTTTATATATATACTTATAGTTATATGTTATGTTTATGTACTCTGTATTTTGTTTTTCGATTTAAGTTTTGTTAAATTGTTTGAGGTTATTGACAATGTAGGTCACAAACTTTATAAAGCTACGCTTAGAGGACTCTTTCTCGATGATTTCATTGATCTCGTATGGGTCGATCTTTATTGATCGACAAGTGAACTCATGCTCCAGTCGCATGACACCAAAGCGTGGGCAGGTTTGGAGAAGGTGTTTGATGCTCTGTACTGAGATGTCGTCGCATGGGCACAGTTCGTTTTCAGTGATTTTAAATCGGTGTAGATATTCCTTGTGGTATCCGTGATTAGTTAGGATTTGGGTGGCTGCGAACGACACTCCCAGTGCATGCATGACATTGTGGCAGTCATCCAAAGTGGGCATGAGTGATTTAGTATGACTTGCCTGAGGAGCTTGTTCGTATCGCTCGCGCCATAGGTTTCGGCTTTTACGTCGAGCGCATGATTTTGCATACGAAATAGCGAACTGATCGTAGGCGAGGCTGCGTCGGAGTCCAGCAGCCTGTCCCGCCGCCTGATCAGCCGCTTCGTTCCCTACGATGCCAACGTGAGCTTTTACCCAAACAAACTCCACGCGGCCGGAGTGCCTGGCCAGGATATCATGGATTTCGGCAACAAGATGGTATTTGCTACTCCGATCGCGCAAAGCTTGCAAGGACGACATGGAATCTGAGAGTACGCATGCTTTCGGGTATTTTCTTTGTTCGATGAGCCTGCAGGCCTGATTCAGAGCGAAGAGCTCAGCCTGAAAGACGCTGCAGACATCATGTAATTTGAACTTTCTCGTGATTGTAGGTCGCTCTCCACCAGGGGCGAAACAGACGAGAGCAGCACCAACAGTTCCGTCATCTTGCTTGCTTCCGTCTGTATAAATGGTGTGTGTCTCGCTGTCAAGGAGTCGATCCACCTGTTCTTGGCTGGTGGCACAGGTGAAGTCAGGTGAGATTCTGGTGCTAGGGTGCCTTAGTTGGTCTGGCGAAATGCGCTGTTCTAGCCGGATGTCACTGGGAAGCTCGGGGATAGTTCCGGAGATGCGAGTTTTTTCCACCGAGTGTACTTCTAGGACTTTTAAATCGAGAGGTGTAAAGCCCGCCAGCGCCACCGCGGCCGTAGTAGACAAGGTCCTAAATCCTCTAATTGCCTTGATGGCGAAGCCTCTTTGGACACTATTCAGGAGCTTTTTCACATAGATCATGTTGGCCGCATTGCCCCATATGCCCGCAGCATATGTAATAATGGGTTAGGTTAGGTTAGGTTAGGTTAGGTTAGGTTAGGTTAGGTTAGGTTAGGTTAGGTTAGGTTAGGTTAGGTTAGGTTAGGTTAGGTTAGGTTAGGTTAGGTTAGGTTAGGTTGGGGTGCGTGGTCGGATAACCTCCTCGTGTGCCCGACTACTGTTTGTCCCCGTTCATCCGTGGACTGGGAACGACAGTGGGAGGGCCGGTGCACCCTGGGCGTCATTGTAAAAGAATCTTATGAGCTTCTTTTACAGCTGGCGGCTAATAATCCGACACCGAGGGGCCAGGGGACAGCGCAGTGGCGCTTACCCTGAACCTCGTTCGAACGATTGCGGAGGTCTGAAAGGGACTACGTGTCTATGTTCTACATGGAGACGGAAACCTTTCAGATAGTACGCGCGAGACGGGAGCGAATGTCTCTTCGGAGATGATTGCTCGCACACCGTGGGCCTTACAGGCCAGCGTGTCGAAGACGGAAGCCTTTTTAGGTTATACGTCTTGGGGGCTAGAGGAAAGCGCAGGCGGCGCATCCTCTAAACCCCCTTTTGAACGATCGCCGAGGTCTAAGAGGGACTACGTGTCTATGTTTACATGGAGACGGAAACCTTTTAGATAGTACGCGCCAGACGGGAGCGAATGTCTCTTCGGAGATGATTGCTCGCAGACTGTGGGCCTTACAGGCTAGCGTGTCGAAGACGGAAGCCTTTTCAGGTTGTACGTCTTGGGGTCTAGGGGAAAGCGCAGGTGGTGCATTCCCTAGCACCCCTGTTGAACGATTGCGGAGATCTAAGAGGGACTACGTGTCTATGTTTACATAGAGACGGAAACCTTTGAGATAGTACGCGTGAGACGGGAGCGAATGTCTCTTCGGAGATGATTGCTCGCAGACTGTGGGCCTTATAGGCCAGCGTGTCGAAGACGGAAGCCTTCTCAGGTTGTACGTCTTGGGGTCTAGGGGAAAGCGCAGGTGGTGCATTCCCTAGCACCCCATTTGAACGATTGCGGAGATCTAAGAGGGACTACGTGTCTATGTTTACATAGAGACGGAAACCTTTGAGATAGTACGCGCGAGACGAGAGCGAATGTCTCTTCGGAGGCGGCCGCTCAAATTCTGTGGGTCTCAGGAAGGTGCAGATGGCACGTAGTACTGAACCCACGGGCTGGCGGAAACCTGGGAGGTTCAGTGATCAATGAGGATTGCTGTATCCACTCGGGTAGTACGTACACGAGTGACCGAGGGAAAGCGCAGGTGGCGCACTATTTTCCCTTGGAAACTCGAAACTCGAACGATTGCGGAAATCTAAGTGGGAGTATGCTTCTATGTTTAACATGGGGGCGGAAACCATTCAGATAGTACGCGCGAGACGGGAGCGAATGTCTCTTCGGAGATGATTGCTCGCAGACTGTGGGCCTTACAGGCTAGCGTGTCGAAGACGGAAGCCTTTTCAGGTTGTACGTCTTGGGGTCTAGGGGAAAGCGCAGGCGGTGCATACCCTAGAACCCTTTTGAACGATTGCGGAGGTCTAAGAGGGACTATGTTTCTATGTTTACATGGAGACGGAAACCTTTCAGATAGTACGCGCGAGACGGGAGCGAATGTCTCTTCGGAGGCGGCCGCTCAAACTCAGTGGGTTTCAGGAAGGTGCAGAGGGCATGTAGTACTGAACCCACTGAGGCAGTGGAAACCTGGGTGGTTCAGTGATCGGTGAGGATCGCTGTATCCACCCGGGTAGTACGCACCCGAGTGACCGAGGGAAAGCGCAGGTGGCGCACTATTTTCTCTTGGAAACTCACAATTCGAACGATTGCGGAGATCTAAGCGGGAGTACGCTTCTATGTCAAACATGGGGGCGGAAACCATTCAGATAGTACGCGCGAGAGGGGAGCGAATGTCTCTTTGGAGGTGGCCGCTCAAACTCAGTGGGTTTCAGGAAGGTGCAGAGGGCATGTAGTACTGAACCCACTGAGGCAGTGGAATCCTGAGTGGTTCAGTGATCGGTGAGGATTGCTGTATCCACTCGGGTAGTACGCACCCGAGTGACCGAGGGAAAGCGCAGGTGGCGCACTATTTTCCCTTGGAAACTCACAACTCGAACGATTGCGGAGATCTAAGTGGGAGTACGCTTCTATGTCTAACATGGGGGCGGAAACCATTAAGATAGTACGCGCGAGGGGAGTGAAAGTCTCTCAGAGACGACTGCTCGCATATAGTGGGACTGGGATCGTGCAGACGGCACTAGTACCTAACCTGCTGCGAGCGAATGTCTCTGCGAGATGGACGCTATGAGACGTATATACGTCTCCAATCGAATGCGGAGGTCTGTAAGGGGTTACGCGTTCATGTTTACATGAATGCGGAGACCTTCAGGCAGTACGCTATAAGTGGGTCCTGAGCGTGGGTTGGGAGGCCCCGCTCTGAGGTTTATGGACTCCAAACTAGTTAGTGCGCATCTGTGCTGTGCGCTTCCTGGTGGCTGGGAGAAATCCCTTGGGATGGCAGAAGTAGTTTCTGCATCCCGTGGTGGGCTTGCGAAAGCGAGCAACTCACTGCCTTGGTCGCGGAAGTAATGCGAAAGCGATTCCCGTAGCCTTGGCACATAGTGGGCAGAGTGCACAGCGGGTGTTTTTTTAGTGGGTAGGCCCCCCCTTCCGGCCCCCCATTGAGCCCGCAGGGGCTGAGTGGGGGATCGGCTAGGCGGAAAGCGGTGTTGCCGGCGTTGAGTCGCTGGTGGCTTCCGTGGGAGAGTCCCACATAACTGCCGTCGCTCTCCCAGGCGACGGAGTATGCATAAGTACGCATTTTTTCATCCGTTAAAAAAAAAAAAAAAAAAAAAAAAAAAAAAAAAAAAAAAAAAAAAAAAAAAAAAAAAAAAAAAAGGTTAGGTTAGGTTAGGTTAGGTTAGGTTAGGTTAGGTTAGGTTAGGTTAGGTTAGGTTAGGTTAGGTTAGGTTAGGTTAGGTTAGGTTAGGTTAGGTTAGGTTAGGTTAGGTTAGGTTAGGTTAGGTTAGGTTAGGTTAGGTTAGGTTAGGTTAGGTTAGGTTAGGTTAGGTTAGGTTAGGTTAGGTTAGGTTAGGTTAGGTTAGGTTAGGTTAGGTTGACGTTTTTCGGAGGGCACTTTAGTAGCGAAAATTACTATTTTTGGTACTCAGGTGTGGGAATTTTTTGTCTTTCATACGACACTAAAAAAATTCATTACGGCTTAGTAATTACTGAGAAAATAATTTTTTTCAGTTTTGACTAGGTCGTCTATGTAGCGGAAGCAGTGGTTCGGAGACCGAATTTTCTTTTTTCGAAAAGTCGGTATCCGGGACACTCTTTGTGGGTGTTTGGTATTCGTGGATTAAAATAACGACTCGGCTTGTTTTTTTTGGACACGATTGATTGCTTTTTGACGACTTTGGCGAACTTTTGGTTATTGATATTTGCACGTGATTTGGTTTTTTGTCGATTTGTATCGATTTCTCAACGACTATTGGCTTGTTTTTCGGATTTCGAGTTCTTGGTGGTGCTCGAGCAATCGGCACCACCAAAGTGATTGGGTTTTGTTGCATATTTCGGTTTATTTTGTGCAATAAATTCAGTTTTGCGTAGTTTAATCATCTAATTTGTATTTACGTACCTCATGCGTTGTAGTCATGGCTTCAGCAACGTTTGAGGACGAGGCGGTTTATTCGGACAGGGATTCTTGTAGGTCGAGATCCTGCTCCCCGGTTCTGGAGAAGAATAGAGAGGCTCCCAGGGAGGCTCGTAAAGCCCAACGTAAACGTCCAGGAGAGGGAACCATGGCTGACCTGATGGGTTCGGACGAACGTGACTCATCCTTAGCGTCGGTTAAGAAGGCTGGTGGAACGAGCTCAAATAGAGCTAAGCGAGGCGGATTATCAGCGGGTTCAGGCAGTCATTTTGGCCATAATCAAATGCGCAAAGCCAACTCGTCTGAGGCTCGAGAAGAGCATGAGCTTGAGGAAATTGAAAGGAAGGAAGAACAAAGGAAGGTCCGAAAGGAGGCTAATGAAGCCAGGAAAAATAAGAACAAGGGGAAGGGGAAAAACAAGGATGTAAGTCAAGGTGGGCAGGAAAGCTCTTCAGAAGAGATGGGTCCACCATCCGCTCCCAGACGCAACAAGCCGAACAAAACAGTGAGGGACCCATCCGTGGAATCAGATGTGTCGACGGTTTCGTGTCGGTCAACGGTGCGCATGCGACAAGAGGTCGATACGCTCACGCAGAGGTTACTTAATGTTGTGAGCAGCTCCGGCAATCTCAAGCGGGAGTTCAAAGCTGATATAACGGAGGCAACTGGTAAGATAAGGGAAGTTGTCAAGGAGATGTTGTCCATATCAGCCACTGAGGAATCCCGCCGTCTTCAGGCGGACAATAAAAGGCTGCAGGAGGAGGTGCAGCATCTCAAGGTGGAAATGGCAGCGCTTAAGCGCTCTTTTGAAGACAGATGCAACCAGGATGCACAGCGAAGGCGTACTACTCAAGAAAGTTTCGAACTTGAGCCAGAGACGGCGGCCCCTGTCACCCCTGCGATGCTGTTCTCAAATCCGGAGATGCGAGAATTCTTTGAGACTTTCGAGAGGTCGATGACGATCTCCTTCGGAAATATGCTAAATGCTCGAATCGAGGGCATTGAAAGGAGACTTCCTCCGGCGCCCATCGTCCGTCCGCCATTGGCTGCTGATCTGAAGAGGGTTACTAATCCCGCGCCGAAAGCAAAGCCAGCTCAGTTGGGTTCTGCCCCAGCCCGTGCACCTGTGGCGACCGGGAATCAGACTCCCTCTTACGCGAGCGTTGTTTCGAGGGAAGACCAGTGGCAGGAGATCGGCAGAAACGGTCGACCGGTCAAGTCTGCAGCAGCCGCCGGGCCATCCACGTCGGCTAATAATCCAGTGGGTGTCAATAAGACACAAAAGCAGCAGCCGCCCAAACCAGCGGCTACGAAGAAGCCGAAGCTCACTGCTCCGAAATCTTCGGCAGTGGTCCTGGCCATCTCTCCAGAGCAGGCAGAAAATGGTGTTACATACGCCGAGGCTATTGCCAAGGCGAAGAAGGAAATAAATATTCGGGACTTGGGAATTGAGGAATTAAAGGTGAAAGTTTCCGCAACAGGTTCCCGAATATTTGAAATCCCTGGCGCCACCAGCGGGGATAAGGCGGACCTCTTGGCCACAAAGTTAAGAGAAACACTGGGAGAAACGGCCAAAATTTCAAGGCCAGTTAAGACAATAGACTTGCGGGTCTCAGGAATGGACGACTCAGTGACTCCGGATGAGTTAAAAGCGGCGGTTGCCGAAAAGGGTGGATGCCCTGTCGAACAAATCCGAGTGGGAGCCATTAAGCAGGGCCCCGATGGGCTAGGATCAGTCTTGATCAAGTGCCCCGTAGCTGCGGCAAAGGCTGTGGTCGAGTCTGGACGTATTAGGGTGGGCTGGACATCAGCGCCAGTTCGTGCACTGGAGCCTTTGCCGCTCCGATGCTTTAAGTGCATGGTGACGGGGCACACAAGGCAGCTGTGCATGTGCGAGACGGACCAAAGAGACACCTGTTTCCGGTGCGGGAAAAAGGGCCACAAAGCGGCCGAATGCTCTGGGGACTTGTGCTGTGCGGTGTGCAAGGCAGCTAAGCTCCCGCATCACCACTTTATGGGAGGAAGCAAGTGCCGTCCCCCGGCGGTTAAGGCAAAACTGGCCCTTCGTGCCAAGGCACCAGTCCGCCAGCCGGTAATCAACGCTCAGGCGGAGGTTGAGGATAACTTTATGTCTACCTAATGGCCAGTAGACACCTCAATCTCCTACAGGGGAATCTTAACCACTCCGCTGCAGCGCAGGACCTCCTCCTGCAATATGCAGCGGAGTCGGAGGCCAATGTTGTGGTAATAGCGGAACCGTACTCGGTCCCACAACGTCCTAACTGGGCGTGTGACTCGGCGAAGTCTGTCGCCATCATGGCCCCGTATAATGCCGCCTACTCCCCTCCCCTTTCGGTTGGCGAAAGGGGACCGGGTTATGTGGTGGCCGCTTGGGGGGAATTAACACTAGTTGGTGTGTATTTCTCCCCCAATCGGGGCATTTCTGAACTGCGGCAGTGGCTGGCAGTACTGAGTGGTGTGGTGGGCCGTCTTGCACCGGCTCAGTTCCTGGTGCTTGGAGATTTCAACGCGTGGCATTCGGCCTGGGGTGAGCGTCGTGACACTCCAAAGGGGGTCGCTGTTCTTGACTGGGCGGTAGCGGCGGGGCTAGTCCTGTGCAACGTGGGCCGAGAGTTCACCTGTGTCAGGGGAGCTGGTGGGTCCATTGTGGACCTGACCTTTGCGACTCCGGCCTTAGCGGCACGTGTGCAGGACTGGCACGTCCTCAAGGACGTCGTCACATTGTCGGATCATGACTATATACACTTCAAGGTCATGTCCGGCAATGGCGGAACGATGTCGCCTCGCCCTAGAGGAACGCAGTCATGCTTCCCTCGATGGGCTGTGACAAAGTTAAACCGCGAATTGGCAGAAGAGGCGGCTCTTGTACAAGCGTGGAAGTTCGAAGACGGCCGACTGGATGGAGCAAGTGTTGAAGAAAAGGTGAGGCACTTGACCACCTCGTTAATGGAAGTGTGTGACACTGCCATGCCTCGGGCTAAGGGCCTTCCATCCAAGCGGAGGGTATATTGGTGGACGGAGGAGGTCGCAAGCCTAAGAGCTGCTTGTCTGGCGGCAAGAAGGGCCTTGCAACGTTGCCGACGGCGTCGTGGTAGGGTCGTAGGGGAGGAGCTCCGTCTCCGACAGGCGTACACCCAGTCCAAGACAGCCCTTTCAGACGGCATTTGTAGGGCAAAGACGGCTGCCTGGGATAGCTACATCGAGGAGCTGAACAATGACCCGTGGGGGCGCCCTTTTAAAATGGTTCGGAGCAGGCTCCGTAATCAGGCCCCCCCCACTGAGTCAATGGACGTGGACCTGCTGTCCCAGGTGGTTGAAGGCCTCTTCCCTTCCTCACCGCCGTCGGTTCCCCCTCTTGTGAGGACTACACCTCGGGAGTCAGAGCTTGTTGGTGATGTTCCCCCGGTTTCACAGGCTGAGATGGAGGCAGTGACGGACCGTCTAAAGTCGAAGCGGAAGGCCCCTGGTCCAGATGGGATACCGGGGCGGATGTTGCCTATTGCCATAAAGCATCTGGGCGAACACGTCAAGGCGCTGTTTGACGCCTGCCTGACATCGGGGCAATTTCCGAAAGCCTGGAAACGGGGAAGGCTGTGTCTGTTAAGGAAAGAGGACAGACCTCCGGACTCACCGGCTGCATACCGGCCGATTGTCCTGCTGGACGAACTCGGGAAAATGCTGGAACGGATCATAGCAGACCGAGTCGTCCAGCACCTGGACACGGAGGGCCCTAATTTATCGGATAGGCAGTTCGGGTTTAGAAGACGGAGGTCCACCATCGATGCCATAATGGCATTGAAGGAGGAGACACAGAGGGCGACGAATAAGGGGGAGAGAGTGGTCGCGGTGTCACTCGATATTAAGAACGCCTTTAACTCTCTCCCCTTCAGTGTTATTAAGGACGCCCTGAGGCATCATGGTGTTCCTGATTACCTCACTCGCCTGATCGGCAACTACTTGGAAGAAAGGGAGGTGGTCTTCCTCGCCCAGGACGGGCAGATGAAAGTCCGAAGGATGGAGTGTGGGGTTCCGCAGGGGTCGGTTTTAGGACCACTCCTGTGGAACCTGGGGTATGACTGGGCGCTTCGCGGTGCCCTCCTCCCCCGGCAGAGTGTCTTTTGCTACGCAGATGACACCTTAGTCGTAGCACGGGGCCGGGACCTGGCGGAGGCGAAGCGCCTAGCTCAGACGGGAGCGGAGTACATGATCCGCAGGATCCGAATGCTGGGCCTCGAGGTGGCGGTGGCCAAAACACAGGCCATGGTGTTTCACGGCGCGAGACAGGGGCCGCCGCCGGGAGAGGATTTGGTAGTGGACGGTGAGGTCATTCAGCTACGACCGCACATGCGGTATCTGGGGCTAGTGCTTGATAGCCGTTGGAACTTCCACGAGCACTTCAAGCGACTAGCCCCCAGACTGATAAGTGCAGCGGCGGCACTGGGGAGGTTGCTGCCTAATGTCGGTGGTCCGAACAGGAGCTGCCGACGGCTATATGCGGGGGTGATTAGGAGTATGGCCCTATACGGGGCCCCGGTTTGGTCCACTGCTCTTGATGCCGAGAATAGGGCGGCCCTGCGGCGCCCGCAAAGGATAGTTGCGTCTCGCATAGTGAGAGGGTACCGCACGGTCTCTGGTACGGCCGCCTGCGTGCTCGCTGGTACACCTCCGTGGGAGCTCGAAGCCCAGGTGCTCTCGGAGGTGTACAGACAGCGAAAAGAGGAGCAGGAAAGGGGAGACCGATTGGCCCCGGAGGAGCGAGCAAGTATCCGCAAGCTCGCGGAGGAGAGATGCCTGGAGGAGTGGGAGCGGCAATTGGAGACTCCCGAGGCTGGAACGCGAACGGTCGAGGCCATACGGCCGGTTCTGAAGGACTGGAGGGATAGGAAACATGGCGCCCTATCCTTCAGACTGACACAGGTGCTTTCCGGACATGGTTGCTTTGGAAGGTACCTGTGTCAAATACAGAGGGAGGAGTCCCAGGGGTGCCACCACTGTGGTGCACCACAGGACACCTCACGCCACACACTCGAGGAGTGCCCGGCGTGGACGGTGCAGCGCCAGGAGTTGGTTGCTGCGGTTGGGTCAGACCTCTCGCTTCCCAGTATCACAGTTGCGATGTTGCGAAGCAGGGAGGGATGGCAGGCCGTGGCCTCCTTCTGCGAAGACGTCGTCTCGCAGAAGGAGACCGCGGAGAGGGTTCGCGAGGCGGACGTCGCAGCGAGCCAACTCCGACGTGCGCGGCGGGGGAGAACAAGACGCCAACGTGCGCGACTTGTTCTCCCCTAGCCGCAAGGGGGGGTGCAGTAAGGCCCTCTGCCCCCCATAGGGTGGAGCCCTAACGGGCCACTCTCCCCGGGTCATACGTGGAGCGTGTCAACACGATCCCACAGACCCGGCGGCAAGGCGCAGGTCTTCGAGAGGAGTTTAGTTGGTAGTGGTGCATTCTCCCGTCCCCCCATCTGGCCCGCCCACCATGAGTGGGTAGCCTTATGGGAGGCCGGGAAAATGCTTCCTCCCCCTGTCACTAGGGCAGGGGTCAGAACCACCCAGCCCTGACGCGAAGCCTATTAGGCTTGGCGGGAGGGCTGGGTGCGGCGAGGAACATGTCCCGGGTAACAACCTGGGGGGTGACTGACCCCAACATGCCGTTTGGTATGCGTAAAGATTGCATTCTCCTCTTGATACAAAAAAAAAAAAAAAAAAAAAAAAAAGGTTAGGTTAGGTTAGGTTAGGTTAGGTTAGGTTAGGTTAGGTTAGGTTAGGTTAGGTTAGGTTAGGTTAGGTTAGGTTAGGTTAGGTTAGGTTAGGTTAGGTTAGGTTAGGTTAGGTTAGGTTAGGTTAGGTTAGGTTAGGTTAGGTTAGGTTAGGTTAGGTTAGGTTAGGTTAGGTTAGGTTAGGTTAGGTTAGGTTAGGTTAGGTTAGGTTAGGTTAGGTTAGGTTAGGTTAGGTTAGGTTAGGTTAGGTTAGGTTAGGTTAGGTTAGGTTAGGTTAGGTTAGGTTAGGTTAGGTTAGGTTAGGTTAGGTTAGGTTAGGTTAGGTTAGGTTAGGTTAGGTTAGGTTAGGTTAGGTTAGGTTAGGTTAGGTTAGGTTAGGTTAGGTTAGGTTAGGTTAGGTTAGGTTAGGTTAGGTTAGGTTAGGTTAGGTTAGGTTAGGTTAGGTTAGGTTAGGTTAGGTTAGGTTAGGTTAGGTTAGGTTAGGTTAGGTTAGGTTAGGTTAGGTTAGGTTAGGTTAGGTTAGGTTAGGTTAGGTTAGGTTAGGTTAGGTTAGGTTAGGTTAGGTTAGGTTAGGTTAGGTTAGGTTAGGTTAGGTTAGGTTAGGTTAGGTTAGGTTAGGTTAGGTTAGGTTAGGTTAGGTTAGGTTAGGTTAGGTTAGGTTAGGTTAGGTTAGGTTAGGTTAGGTTAGGTTAGGTTAGGTTAGGTTAGGTTAGGTTAGGTTAGGTTAGGTTAGGTTAGGTTAGGTTAGGTTAGGTTAGGTTAGGTTAGGTTAGGTTAGGTTAGGTTAGGTTAGGTTAGGTTAGGTTAGGTTAGGTTAGGTTAGGTTAGGTTAGGTTAGGTTAGGTTAGGTTAGGTTAGGTTAGGTTAGGTTAGGTTAGGTTAGGTTAGGTTAGGTTAGGTTAGGTTAGGTTAGGTTAGGTTAGGTTAGGTTAGGTTAGGTTAGGTTAGGTTAGGTTAGGTTAGGTTAGGTTAGGTTAGGTTAGGTTAGGTTAGGTTAGGTTAGGTTAGGTTAGGTTAGGTTAGGTTAGGTTAGGTTAGGTTAGGTTAGGTTAGGTTAGGTTAGGTTAGGTTAGGTTAGGTTAGGTTAGGTTAGGTTAGGTTAGGTTAGGTTAGGTTAGGTTAGGTTAGGTTAGGTTAGGTTAGGTTAGGTTAGGTTAGGTTAGGTTAGGTTAGGTTAGGTTAGGTTAGGTTAGGTTAGGTTAGGTTAGGTTAGGTTAGGTTAGGTTAGGTTAGGTTAGGTTAGGTTAGGTTAGGTTAGGTTAGGTTAGGTTAGGTTAGGTTAGGTTAGGTTAGGTTAGGTTAGGTTAGGTTAGGTTAGGTTAGGTTAGGTTAGGTTAGGTTAGGTTAGGTTAGGTTAGGTTAGGTTAGGTTAGGTTAGGTTAGGTTAGGTTAGGTTAGGTTAGGTTAGGTTAGGTTAGGTTAGGTTAGGTTAGGTTAGGTTAGGTTAGGTTAGGTTAGGTTAGGTTAGGTTAGGTTAGGTTAGGTTAGGTTAGGTTAGGTTAGGTTAGGTTAGGTTAGGTTAGGTTAGGTTAGGTTAGGTTAGGTTAGGTTAGGTTAGGTTAGGTTAGGTTAGGTTAGGTTAGGTTAGGTTAGGTTAGGTTAGGTTAGGTTAGGTTAGGTTAGGTTAGGTTAGGTTAGGTTAGGTTAGGTTAGGTTAGGTTAGGTTAGGTTAGGTTAGGTTAGGTTAGGTTAGGTTAGGTTAGGTTAGGTTAGGTTAGGTTAGGTTAGGTTAGGTTAGGTTAGGTTAGGTTAGGTTAGGTTAGGTTAGGTTAGGTTAGGTTAGGTTAGGTTAGGTTAGGTTAGGTTAGGTTAGGTTAGGTTAGGTTAGGTTAGGTTAGGTTAGGTTAGGTTAGGTTAGGTTAGGTTAGGTTAGGTTAGGTTAGGTTAGGTTAGGTTAGGTTAGGTTAGGTTAGGTTAGGTTAGGTTAGGTTAGGTTAGGTTAGGTTAGGTTAGGTTAGGTTAGGTTAGGTTAGGTTAGGTTAGGTTAGGTTAGGTTAGGTTAGGTTAGGTTAGGTTAGGTTAGGTTAGGTTAGGTTAGGTTAGGTTAGGTTAGGTTAGGTTAGGTTAGGTTAGGTTAGGTTAGGTTAGGTTAGGTTAGGTTAGGTTAGGTTAGGTTTTTTTTTTTTTGTTGTTCTTATTTGTTTCTCTTTGGGGCAATTTATTAATAATATTTAATTTTGTTTGTTTCAGGTGAAGAAGGATAGAAGCGATTTGATACTTCTAACCGTTGTGCATCACATTGGTGAGTAAAAAGGTATATAGTTTGATATAATATATAATTTATTATGATATATATTTATAATATTAGTTATACATAACAATGGTTAAGTGGTGGGAATATGTTAAGAATTGTTTTATTGATTATGTTCCGTTGAATTGCTTGAGAGTGTTTACTATGTGGTCAATGAATTTAATAAATGATTTAGTTGAGGTTTCTTTTCTGGTTATGTCTATGATGTTAAAAGGATTTACTTTGAGGTTTCGACAAGTCATGGTGTGGTTGTATCTCTGTGTTTGATAATTAGGGCATGATTCTAAAAGATGTTCTATATCTTGAGTGGTCTGACCGTCACATGGGCAAAAATCGTCTGTAGTTATTTTAAAACGGTGTAAATACGCTTTGTGGTACCCATGTCCAGTAAGTATCTGGGTCAAGCTGAATGAAATGCCAGTTGAGGCAATCACAGTTTTTATATCCTCAATAGACGGAAGCCATTTACGTGTGGTGCTTCCTTGTGTGGCTGTGGAGTATCTTAGTTGCCATTCGGTAAGTGACTTTTTCCTCAGTTGCTTCTTGACATAGGCAGAGGCAAATTGGTCGTATGTGAGGCTGCGTCTGAGTTTTGTGGCCTGTCCGGCTGCAACGTCAGCTGCCTCATTCCCCATAATTCCAACGTGACTGCGCACCCAAGTCATTCTTATTTCGCCCGTGTGTCGTAGCAAGACTTTATGAATTTCCGCGACAAGTTGGTTGGTGTTGCTGCGGTCTTGTATCGCTTGGAGTGAGGACATGGAGTCAGAGAAGATGATTGTGTCTGGCAGTTTCTTTTTCTCTATGAATTTGCAGGCTTGCAGAATGGCTGTTAACTCCGCTTGATAGACGCTGCAAACGTCATGGAGTTTGAATTTCCTTGTCACTGTAGGCTCATTCGCACCTGGTGGATAGTACACGAACGCGGCACCAACGGAGTCATCGTCTTGTTTACTCCCGTCGGTATAGATGGTGTGTGTTGTACCTTGGTGAATTTGGTCAACTTGCTCTTGTGTGGTAGCTGTTGCGAAACGAGGTGATATTCGTTCGCTTGGGTGCGGAAGTTCAGATGGTGGCACCCGATTCTCGTATTGAATGTCTTGAGGGAGTTCATTGAAAAATCCATTGAGTCTTGTTAGTTCCATGTTGTGTACCTCTAGCACCCTGAGGTCTAGTGGCACAAATCGTGCCAACGCAATCGCAGCAGTGGTGGATATAGTGCGAAAACCTCGTATGGCTTTAATGGCAAAGCCCCGTTGTAAGCTTTCGAGTTGTTTACGAACTCCCAGTCTGTCTGCAGCATGTCCCCATATTCCAGCGGCGTAAGTAACTATTGGCTCGATCACCTGTCGGTAAATGGTACTAACATTTTCCGGGTGTGCGCCCCAGGTTGGTCGTGTGAAAAGGCACAGTCGTCTAAACACCCTGGTTGCTTTCCCAATTATGTACTTTACGTGTGGACCGAAACGGAGTTGTTTGTCTATAATGACCCCAAGGAGTTTTATCTCATTTGAGAAACTTAATGACTTACCCGACATAAGGATACTAGCCGATTCAGCCTTTTGATTGAAGCCAATTATTTGCGTCTTCTCAGGGCCGAATGTCAATTTAGCGTCAACACCCCATTGAGTGATGCGCTCGAGTGACTCGTTGACTATTTGCTCAAGTTGTGAGGTCGAGTCTGCCGACGCGATGAGAAGGACATCGTCAGCAAAAGCTTGAAGATGACAGCCAGATGGTAATTGTGTGTCAAAGAGGTCGTCTAAAGTAATGTTCCAGAGAACAGGGCCGCATGCCGATCCTTGTATGCAGCCTTTCGTCATCTTCTTACTAATGCGGCAATCCGCGTGGTCAAATAATACGCTCCGGTCTTGGACGTAACTTTGAATCAATCCAAAGATGTTGTTCGGGCACTTTTTCTTGCGAAGTTGGTGAAACATGACAGGCCACCAAGCGTTATTAAAAGCTGATTTAATATCAAGCGACACTGCCATAGTAGCCTTGCCTTGCATCTTTGACGTTTTGATAGTATCAATTGCAGTATGGAGTGCATCAATGGTTCCTCGCTGTTCAGTGAAACCAAACTGCATTTGGTTACTCATCCCAGCCTTGGCAGCTGCATAATTAACCCGGCGTATAAATAGTTTTTCGAGTAGTTTGCCAAAGACTGTGATGAGCCCTATAGGTCGAAGTGAACTTAAAGATGTGTAATCTGGTTTCCCTGGCTTTGGAATTACCTTTATGTAAGCTTCCTTCCACTTGCTGGGAAAGTGCTGGAGTGTTAGGCACCGATTCAAGATCGCAGTTAGAAGATTCGGATATGCCATGGCCGCCTGTTTGCAGATGTCTGCCGTAAGTCCATCCAGCCCGGGTGCCTTCTTGTGGTTCATGTATTGTAAACACTCCAGCACTTCCTCAGACGTGAATGGAGGATCATCAGGAGTGTTCGGCCTAAGATGTTGTTCGGCTCTCAGTTGGTGGTGTCTTACTTCGGTGTCCGGGTCGTCAGATGGAAAGAAGTGATTTAAAATAGCCTCCGCGGTGTCCTTTCCACAGGTTGTGAAGGTACTGCCTACTTTGATAGTGGTGGGTGGTTGCCTCGGCGAAGATTCTTTGAGAAGTCTGTTGGTGAGTGACCACACATTTTCTTTGCTCTGGAGTTCACAGAACTCACGAAAATGTGTGGTCGATTGTAACTTGATTTCCGCTGAATAGGCTTCTTTAGCGGCAATTTGTTGTTCAATTATTGACTCCATCGGAAGCTTGAGTCTCTTAGCCGTGTGCAATTGTCTATGCAGGGAGATGATATCCTGTTTCATGGATTCTAGTTTATCGGTCCACCAAGGTGCTTTGATCTTAGTTCCCATCTTTCTGGTAGGCATAGAGCCCAGACACGCTTCGTGGATTTCCTTAATGTACGAGTCGATAGTTAGCTCTAGCTCAGAGACAGTGCAGTTGTCAATGTCTTTTTCTAGTAGACCAGATGTGGATAAGTTACTGTCTAGTAGTTCCTTAAAAATGTGCCAGTTGGCCTTATCAGATTTATATGAAAAGGTGGAAGTTACTTGAGGTGTGTGGTTATTAACGTTTCCGAAATCTATGGCAAATTGTACGGCGTTATGTTGAGATGATTTGCATGCTGTGAGATTAACTTGCCAGTCAGTGATAAAACAGAACATAAGATTTGAAGCCAGAGTGATATCGATTATGGAGGTGCGCAGTTGTCGATGCGTGACAGTTTCGAACGTAGGTGTGTCCCCAGAGTTACACACATTAAGGTCATTAGCCATAACAAGTTCAAACACTTCTTTGCCTCTGGCGTTATGAGTGGTGGATCCCCATAGGGGGTTCCATCCATTAAGATCACCTCCAATTATTAGGTTATGATTTTTATAAGATTTAGCCAGGAAGTCTAGCCGTTCGAGGGTGTTTTCTGCATCGTCTCTGGGTTCAGAGTAGGCTGAGGCGATTGTTACCGGCCTGCCATTAACCGTGAGTGTGATGACACACAAATTAGGCGATGAATACTTAGCTTCACCCATTATGTGTCCGACATCCGGTTTCACTATTATACAGGCTTTGACATTTTTGTTAGCTTCGCCGAACTGATAGATGTCTAATCCCCGATGGGGTTTCACAGTCGTGCTATTTCCGATGTAAGGTTCTTGAATGAGCCCAATTTTATATGGGCCATTGATGAAAGAAAGAATAAATTCGTGGTAGCTGCGTCTCGAGCGGTCTGTGTTGCACTGCAGAATCATGATCTTAGGATTGAATGTACTGGCATCCATAATCCACTCGGTTGTTTATTCTTTCTTTCATCGCCTTAAGTCGAGGACACTTATCCGATGTGGCGGCGTGACATATGTCCGCCTTGGCCTTAAATTTTTGGTTATGGGAGTGGCAGTTGAAACATTTAGCGGCTTTCTCGTTAACCTTTTCGGGGCAATTGTCAACTGTGTGTTCGAGAGAGGCGCAGTGTGAGCATATGGATTTAGTCTCCTTGCAGTGCGTTTTTGTGTGTCCAAACTGTAGGCATTTGTGGCACTGCAGGAAGGGCGAAAACTCGTCGGCATGCACCCTAGAGTAGTCAATATTGACTTTCCTTGTTTCCAGTATAGCACGGAAAGCTCGTGGGGAAGTAATAAATACCGCGTTATATAGCTGAGGATTCCGGTTCCTCCTTTCGAAACGGAATACTATTTCCTCCGGGGAACTCGCTTCAGCTATAGCGGGGTTTTGGCTAAGGATATATTGCGTAAGTTCATTGCGCGGAATGTCAGTTGGGATCCCCTTTAGAATGACCATAGGTTTCAACACTTTAGCCGGTTCAGCAGTGGTTTGGGTGTCTTCACTCGCTTGAATTTTTTCCAGCGCACGGTCTTTGTGCTGTGGGAGGTCGAACTCAACTTTGACTTTGCCCTGCGAGAGGCGCTGTACTCGGGCGGGTGCGAAGTCAAGTTTCTTAAAATCCATCACCCGGCTAAAGTCCTTAATGGTGTCCTCGGCTGATTTTTTAGAGTCTTTATTGGTGAGTATGATAGCCGGTTTAGATGTTTTGTTTTGTGGTGCCTTGCTATTTCGCGCTGCCATAGCCGCATAAGAGTTAACCGAGGGAGGTGTGATGGTCGGAGCCGCCTGCGTAGGCGCGGGAAGTTGTTGAGCCACAGCTGAAGCAATCTTGGGGATGATGCTCTCTAGATCCTCTGCATTGGTGGTAAGGTTTGCAGGTACGCTAGCTGGAATATTCGCCCTGATTGCCTCTTTGACAGTCTCCTTGATGTTGGTAAGCTCATTGGCCACCGATTCTCGCACCAATTTGGCTACCTCATCTTGAAGACTGCACCTGTCTTCGGTGAATATGCGGTTCTTCTCTTGCAGCTTGACAAGCCTTTCTATTTTGTTGCATTCTCTGTTAAATCCGTCTATGGTTTCCACTGTCATCTTCTCAATTTTATCACATAGCTGATTTGCCGTCTGTCTATTCTCTTTGGTGACAGATTTTTGAGACGCGTTCACAATGAGTGCATCTTTTACACCCTTTACAAGGTCAATGATTGACTTTTTTAACGCGATGACTCGCGCATTATTCCTGATGATACGCTTGGAAAGTTCGTCAGAGTCGGAGTCCTGTGGGTTATCAGGTGTAAGTGAGTCATCCAGTGCTCTCTCGATGGATTCTTGGGTGAACTGTTGGGTGGATTCCTGAGTAGAGTCAAGTAAGGCAAATGGATTTTCATGAATCAAATTGTCCGCAATCTGTGAGTCAGACAATTTAGATTTCACTGGCGCCTTTTTAGGAGGGGTTCTTGGTGTAGCCATTTTAAGTGCATAAAATGTTTCATTCAATTATATAGATGTTAATTAATTTGTTTTTGTTACAGGTGCGGTGCAACTACCTCGAGGATAGCAAGTTCGGCGAGCCAGCAGTCCACGTAGGTGTCTCCAGGACAATTAAGAACCGAGAAAATCCAGTGAGGTAAGTACTAGTATTAATTAGTGTAAGTTAGGTTAGGTTAGGTTATTGCTTATTATGATATTTAACGTAAATTTGAGCTTTAAGACAAAAACTTTTAATATAAACGAAGAGTTTGATAAGCTTAAACTACTTCTGTAACTATAAATTTTAAATAAACAGAAATGAATTTTTAAGAAATAATTGAAATTATTAAAATTTCAGACTGAAAAAAATAAAAATAAAAAGTTATAGACCCGCTACAGACACGATTCTTATACTGTAAGAAGCGCCGCGCTGAGTTCTAGTAACTAAATGAAACTAAACACTAAAAACTTAAAAGCTACCAAAGTTATAAGGGAAAAACATATATTTACAAAATCAGCAATTAACACTACCTTCGCCGGTCCACCCGTGTAGTAATTTTCGGTAGAACGACAAAGTCAGTACATACAAATAGAGGCGCAAAGACAAGCTAAGTATTGATGCAAGAATCAACTGGATTGAATAAGATTTGACGGAGTTACAACGTTTGCTAACTTACTGATTTTTAAAATAAAAACATCAATTTTTCGAAACTTTAAAACTGAAATAACTAATAAACTATTGACTATACAGAAAATTATACAGATTATAAAAGTTGTAATTTAACCAAAACTATCAAATAAAACTAACTTAAACAAAATCGGTTTAAACCAGACAAGAAAATAAACAAATAATGGCCGATTTTTAATGTTTTTAAAGCAAAAAATTGGAAAAACTTTAATAACTTTTGGAAAAATGAGAAAATGAAAAAGATAATGATGTAGAAATGTGCCTTAAAGGCGTTCAAATCTAAAACTGAAAACAGAATCTAAATTGGTCAAGTATTATAGAAGTTATGAATTTATCAAATAAATTTGGTTAGGTTAGGTTAGGTTAGGTTAGGTTAGGTTAGGTTAGGTTAGGTTAGGTTAGGTTAGGTTAGGTTAGGTTAGGTTAGGTTAGGTTAGGTTAGGTTAGGTTAGGTTAGGTTAGGTTAGGTTAGGTTAGGTTAGGTTAGGTTAGGTTAGGTTAGGTTAGGTTAGGTTAGGTTAGGTTAGGTTAGGTTAGGTTAGGTTAGGTTAGGTTAGGTTAGGTTAGGTTAGGTTAGGTTAGGTTAGGTTAGGTTAGGTTAGGTTAGGTTAGGTTAGGTTAGGTTAGGTTAGGTTAGGTTAGGTTAGGTTAGGTTAGGTTAGGTTAGGTTAGGTTAGGTTAGGTTAGGTTAGGTTAGGTTAGGTTAGGTTAGGTTAGGTTAGGTTAGGTTAGGTTAGGTTAGGTTAGGTTAGGTTAGGTTAGGTTAGGTTAGGTTAGGTTAGGTTAGGTTAGGTTAGGTTAGGTTAGGTTAGGTTAGGTTAGGTTAGGTTAGGTTAGGTTAGGTTAGGTTAGGTTAGGTTAGGTTAGGTTAGGTTAGGTTAGGTTAGGTTAGGTTAGGTTAGGTTAGGTTAGGTTAGGTTAGGTTAGGTTAGGTTAGGTTAGGTTAGGTTAGGTTAGGTTAGGTTAGGTTAGGTTAGGTTAGGTTAGGTTAGGTTAGGTTAGGTTAGGTTAGGTTAGGTTAGGTTAGGTTAGGTTAGGTTAGGTTAGGTTAGGTTAGGTTAGGTTAGGTTAGGTTAGGTTAGGTTAGGTTAGGTTAGGTTAGGTTAGGTTAGGTTAGGTTAGGTTAGGTTAGGTTAGGTTAGGTTAGGTTAGGTTAGGTTAGGTTAGGTTAGGTTAGGTTAGGTTAGGTTAGGTTAGGTTAGGTTAGGTTAGGTTAGGTTAGGTTAGGTTAGGTTAGGTTAGGTTAGGTTAGGTTAGGTTAGGTTAGGTTAGGTTAGGTTAGGTTAGGTTAGGTTAGGTTAGGTTAGGTTAGGTTAGGTTAGGTTAGGTTAGGTTAGGTTAGGTTAGGTTAGGTTAGGTTAGGTTAGGTTAGGTTAGGTTAGGTTAGGTTAGGTTAGGTTAGGTTAGGTTAGGTTAGGTTAGGTTAGGTTAGGTTAGGTTAGGTTAGGTTAGGTTAGGTTAGGTTAGGTTAGGTTAGGTTAGGTTAGGTTAGGTTAGGTTAGGTTAGGTTAGGTTAGGTTAGGTTAGGTTAGGTTAGGTTAGGTTAGGTTAGGTTAGGTTAGGTTAGGTTAGGTTAGGTTAGGTTAGGTTAGGTTAGGTTAGGTTAGGTTAGGTTAGGTTAGGTTAGGTTAGGTTAGGTTAGGTTAGGTTAGGTTAGGTTAGGTTAGGTTAGGTTAGGTTAGGTTAGGTTAGGTTAGGTTAGGTTAGGTTAGGTTAGGTTAGGTTAGGTTAGGTTAGGTTAGGTTAGGTTAGGTTAGGTTAGGTTAGGTTAGGTTAGGTTAGGTTAGGTTAGGTTAGGTTAGGTTAGGTTAGGTTAGGTTAGGTTAGGTTAGGTTAGGTTAGGTTAGGTTAGGTTAGGTTAGGTTAGGTTAGGTTAGGTTAGGTTAGGTTAGGTTAGGTTAGGTTAGGTTAGGTTAGGTTAGGTTAGGTTAGGTTAGGTTAGGTTAGGTTAGGTTAGGTTAGGTTAGGTTAGGTTAGGTTAGGTTAGGTTAGGTTAGGTTAGGTTAGGTTAGGTTAGGTTAGGTTAGGTTAGGTTAGGTTAGGTTAGGTTAGGTTAGGTTAGGTTAGGTTAGGTTAGGTTAGGTTAGGTTAGGTTAGGTTAGGTTAGGTTAGGTTAGGTTAGGTTAGGTTAGGTTAGGTTAGGTTAGGTTAGGTTAGGTTAGGTTAGGTTAGGTTAGGTTAGGTTAGGTTAGGTTAGGTTAGGTTAGGTTAGGTTAGGTTAGGTTAGGTTAGGTTAGGTTAGGTTAGGTTAGGTTAGGTTAGGTTAGGTTAGGTTAGGTTAGGTTAGGTTAGGTTAGGTTAGGTTAGGTTAGGTTAGGTTAGGTTAGGTTAGGTTAGGTTAGGTTAGGTTAGGTTAGGTTAGGTTAGGTTAGGTTAGGTTAGGTTAGGTTAGGTTAGGTTAGGTTAGGTTAGGTTAGGTTAGGTTAGGTTAGGTTAGGTTAGGTTAGGTTAGGTTAGGTTAGGTTAGGTTAGGTTAGGTTAGGTTAGGTTAGGTTAGGTTAGGTTAGGTTAGGTTAGGTTAGGTTAGGTTAGGTTAGGTTAGGTTAGGTTAGGTTAGGTTAGGTTAGGTTAGGTTAGGTTAGGTTAGGTTAGGTTAGGTTAGGTTAGGTTAGGTTAGGTTAGGTTAGGTTAGGTTAGGTTAGGTTAGGTTAGGTTAGGTTAGGTTAGGTTTTTTTTTTTTTTTTTTTTTTTTTTTTTTTTCTGCTACTCCCCGGGCTCTGGGTCCAGGACTTTGTATATCTAATGACTCATTCATACCATTTCTCGCTTTTATGCCTCTCGCACTTTTATTCCGCATTCTTAGTCTTTCTTTCATCCTTCCACATTCGCACTATAACGGGTGGGACGCCCGCCTATTTTTATCCTATCTATTAATCTTATTTCTTTATTTCTTTATTGATACCAACTTCGAGACAGGGGTTTTACAGAAACATACTCAGTACATTTTATTTTACACAATTAGATGTTTAGAGTTACTCTAGTTGTACACATTTTATCTTTGTTTTCTTTTGTAGTTCTTAGATTTAATACATGTTTATACTTATTTCTATTTCTTATATATTAACAGTTATATTTTATATCTTTACTTATTTTAACAGGTTCTTATGCTAAATACATGTCTTCTTATATCTATTCTTATTTTCTTACACAGTTTTTACTTTTATTGGACTATTTTCTTAAAATTACTACATTGATTTTACTTTAAACCTTAGAATTCTATAACACCTTATAACATATTAATAGCTTTTAACAGCTTTGCGCTATGTATGTAATTATTTAAAACCTAAATATTTGTGTTAAGCCTATCTATTTTTAAATGCTTTTTATTCTAGGGCAGATTCTATATATTCTAATAATATATATTTCTATCCCTTTTTACAACTACTATTTATAAACTTACTGTTATTTGGCTAATTAATTTTGATTTGTAAAATGGAGCTTGTTAATGACGAGTGTTGTTTTAGCCTACATATATATGTTCAATATATATGTGTCTAAGTTTGTATGTCTGTTTTTTTAAAGGCTATATGCCGTGACTCTAAAGCCTATCAGCTTTAAAGCCCGGCATGTCGCTTATGTGTATGTGTGTGTGCGTGTGTGTGTGTGTGTGTATTATGTGGAGTATGCTGTGGAGGTCCTTGCTAAGTAGTCCCACTTCTGTCTGGTTGGGCAGGTGATGTCGAATGCGTTGTGGTCTGCCTTTTTATCCGTCGAAGAACAGTTGCAGCATTCCGGCGGTACCCCTGTGATCATCAGATCGCATTTGGCCCGCAAATGTGGCCCCCCGCAATGGCTGCACCTGTCCGCCTCATGCGTACAGAATTTTCGACCGTGCCCGAAACCCAGACATTTCGAGCATTGGATGAGCGGAGACTGGTCCTCCACCCTGACCCTTTGTAGGTCAATGTGGATGGCTCCAGCCTCCGTCATCCTCTGCCAGCTAAGTGGATCTACTTGAAGGACCACGTGTTTAGCGTCTATGTTTCTGGTGTTCTTTTTGTATTTAATTTTAATCCTAATCCCCTCTTTTGCTCTATCTTCAAAGATCCCTGGATTCTGCCGGAGTGCTGCGTCAACGATCTCCTCATCGTTCTCCAACAGCACATCCTTTAGAATAACCAGGGGATCCTTGTTTGGTATTGGTTCTGCATGTAATTTTTTATCTTTCTGTCTTATTTTGTTGGTAATTTTATCTAGGTCCACTTTGTTTCTGCAGCTCAGTATGACTTTCTGGTTCCTGGCCTTCCTAATCTTGTCCACTCTAAGACCCTCGGCCCTGGCGTCAACTGCGGTCCTCACTCTCTGGAGCACCTGCTCCCCCGTCTCCATCAAGTCCGGGTCCGAGCTGATGACAATTGACTCCAGGGTCGGTGGGTACTTTGGTGGTGAGGGGGGCTTCGCCGCAACGCTGGCGTAGGTGACTGGAGCTGAGCCTTGGGTAAATGCACGCTCTACTCTCTCCACCACGTCCTGCAGTTTGCGGTCCAGCACTCCCGTGTTAAGGTCCAGGTTTGTTGGTGTGCGTTCTGTGTGGTCCTTCAGATTGGATTGTATTCTCTCTACTTTGTGCTCTATCTCTCGGAGATTATTTCTGACTGCGCCTGTAACTGCACCCAAGTCCGTTATGCCGGTGCCCATGATGTCACTAAGGTCCTTGTGGGCCTCGCAAATATTTTTATTGACCGTGTTTGTGGTTTCGTCCATTTTCTCCAGCTTGGCCAGCGTTTTCACTCCGTTATACGTAACGTCGCCCAGACTGCTCTCGATTTCCTGTAACTTGTCAAGTAGGAACCTTGCCTCCTGGCTAGATGTTGTTGCCAGGGGTACAGTGGGCTGGGCTACGTTTTCCACAGCAGAGGCTGTGCTGGCCAAGATACCGTTCTGGTCTTCCAGTCGCTTTCTCAGGTCGTTGTGGGACTCCGTGACGAGTGACTTGATCTCCTCGAGCTCCGCTTTCATCGAAGCCAGCGAGGTATCTTCCTCATCATTCTCATCATCCTCGACATCCCTCTTGAGTTGGTCTATCTCGGCGAGGTGGTCGGTCCTTTGGTTTTTCAACCTTTGGTTCTCGTGATCTAGTTGTATCACTCGCTTTGATAGCTCGAAGAGCGCGATCATTTGGGTGTCTGCGTAGCTCTCAAGATGGAGCTTTATATCTTTTCTCATCCCGGCGTATTCATGGACTTTGTCCGGTATGGCTTGGGTTGCGGCCATGCATTCCGTTAAGATATCCCCGGCAGGACGTCCCCTGACCTCGTACTTTGTCATGCCCTTTTCGTAGTTTCTCCACAAATTCAGAGTTCGCCTTTTTACGTCGCGCCCTTTGACGAAATCGTGGGCCGCACTTAGGTTACGGGAGGCTTCGGAGCCAGGTGGACTGGCCACTGGTGTACACCAGGTATTCGTGAACCGCTGGGTGAGATCATCAAGTCTCCTGTTATGTTTGCCTACCGGGGTGTGCATAGTGGCCATGATTGTGGTATGGGGCTCACAACAATAGGGGGAGTAGCTATGTCAATAAAATTGTATAGTGTAAAATTGTGTATATATCTTATAACTAGTGTAAAAATGTAAAAATGTATATATAGATTATATTTGTCACGATTATTATATAAAATTTTAGCGCCCAGCGCTGTCTATAAAATTTGTCAATAAAAATTATATTAACTGAATTTTGCTATGTAGAGCCACCAAATGTGACTCTACGTCTCTACTGTTAAAGGGTTGGGAGGTGGTGGCAATATACCTCCTCTTTGTTGAAATTAATATAAAAAATTTAAAAACCTAAACTTATTTTCAATTGTTGCGGGCTCTATATACTCTGTGTAGAGTCAGGGTAGTCGCTGTCCGGTAGAGTGCCCTGTCCCGAACCGAAAGGCACAAGTCCGGTCGAAATTGGTCCAGTAGTTTCCGAGATACAGGCCCTCACCGGTTTAGGGGTTGGAGTTTATTATGGATTAGGGGGTGGGGGGTTGAGGGGTAGGGGGATTGGTAAATTGGGGGAGCGTTTCACCCCGACTACTACTACGTAGTAGTCGAAGGGCCGAAATTGAAGTCCTTTTGGCTCTATCTCCGGTAGTTTCGGAGATACAGCCAAAAACAGTTTTTCACTCCCTCAGGGTACCGAACCCGGGACTTGGGTGGGGAAAAAGGAGGGGTGTTTTTTGGTGGGAATGGGTAGGGTCAAAGGTAGGGATGGTTTTGTTCCTGGTTAGGTTAGGTTAGGTTAGGTTAGGTTAGGTTAGGTTAGGTTAGGTTAGGTTAGGTTAGGTTAGGTTAGGTTAGGTTAGGTTAGGTTAGGTTAGGTTAGGTTAGGTTAGGTTAGGTTAGGTTAGGTTAGGTTAGGTTAGGTTAGGTTAGGTTAGGTTAGGTTAGGTTAGGTTAGGTTAGGTTAGGTTAGGTTAGGTTAGGTTAGGTTAGGTTAGGTTAGGTTAGGTTAGGTTAGGTTAGGTTAGGTTAGGTTAGGTTAGGTTAGGTTAGGTTAGGTTAGGTTAGGTTAGGTTAGGTTAGGTTAGGTTAGGTTAGGTTAGGTTAGGTTAGGTTAGGTTAGGTTAGGTTAGGTTAGGTTAGGTTAGGTTAGGTTAGGTTAGGTTAGGTTAGGTTAGGTTAGGTTAGGTTAGGTTAGGTTAGGTTAGGTTAGGTTAGGTTAGGTTAGGTTAGGTTAGGTTAGGTTAGGTTAGGTTAGGTTAGGTTAGGTTAGGTTAGGTTAGGTTAGGTTAGGTTAGGTTAGGTTAGGTTAGGTTAGGTTAGGTTAGGTTAGGTTAGGTTAGGTTAGGTTAGGTTAGGTTAGGTTAGGTTAGGTTAGGTTAGGTTAGGTTAGGTTAGGTTAGGTTAGGTTAGGTTAGGTTAGGTTAGGTTAGGTTAGGTTAGGTTAGGTTAGGTTAGGTTAGGTTAGGTTAGGTTAGGTTAGGTTAGGTTAGGTTAGGTTAGGTTAGGTTAGGTTAGGTTAGGTTAGGTTAGGTTAGGTTAGGTTAGGTTAGGTTAGGTTAGGTTAGGTTAGGTTAGGTTAGGTTAGGTTAGGTTAGGTTAGGTTAGGTTAGGTTAGGTTAGGTTAGGTTAGGTTAGGTTAGGTTAGGTTAGGTTAGGTTAGGTTAGGTTAGGTTAGGTTAGGTTAGGTTAGGTTAGGTTAGGTTAGGTTAGGTTAGGTTAGGTTAGGTTAGGTTAGGTTAGGTTAGGTTAGGTTAGGTTAGGTTAGGTTAGGTTAGGTTAGGTTAGGTTAGGTTAGGTTAGGTTAGGTTAGGTTAGGTTAGGTTAGGTTAGGTTAGGTTAGGTTAGGTTAGGTTAGGTTAGGTTAGGTTAGGTTAGGTTAGGTTAGGTTAGGTTAGGTTAGGTTAGGTTAGGTTAGGTTAGGTTAGGTTAGGTTAGGTTAGGTTAGGTTAGGTTAGGTTAGGTTAGGTTAGGTTAGGTTAGGTTAGGTTAGGTTAGGTTAGGTTAGGTTAGGTTAGGTTAGGTTAGGTTAGGTTAGGTTAGGTTAGGTTAGGTTAGGTTAGGTTAGGTTAGGTTAGGTTAGGTTAGGTTAGGTTAGGTTAGGTTAGGTTAGGTTAGGTTAGGTTAGGTTAGGTTAGGTTAGGTTAGGTTAGGTTAGGTTAGGTTAGGTTAGGTTAGGTTAGGTTAGGTTAGGTTAGGTTAGGTTAGGTTAGGTTAGGTTAGGTTAGGTTAGGTTAGGTTAGGTTAGGTTAGGTTAGGTTAGGTTAGGTTAGGTTAGGTTAGGTTAGGTTAGGTTAGGTTAGGTTAGGTTAGGTTAGGTTAGGTTAGGTTAGGTTAGGTTAGGTTAGGTTAGGTTAGGTTAGGTTAGGTTAGGTTAGGTTAGGTTAGGTTAGGTTAGGTTAGGTTAGGTTAGGTTAGGTTAGGTTAGGTTAGGTTAGGTTAGGTTAGGTTAGGTTAGGTTAGGTTAGGTTAGGTTAGGTTAGGTTAGGTTAGGTTAGGTTAGGTTAGGTTAGGTTAGGTTAGGTTAGGTTAGGTTAGGTTAGGTTAGGTTAGGTTAGGTTAGGTTAGGTTAGGTTAGGTTAGGTTAGGTTAGGTTAGGTTAGGTTAGGTTAGGTTAGGTTAGGTTAGGTTAGGTTAGGTTAGGTTAGGTTAGGTTAGGTTAGGTTAGGTTAGGTTAGGTTAGGTTAGGTTAGGTTAGGTTAGGTTAGGTTAGGTTAGGTTAGGTTAGGTTAGGTTAGGTTAGGTTAGGTTAGGTTAGGTTAGGTTAGGTTAGGTTAGGTTAGGTTAGGTTAGGTTAGGTTAGGTTAGGTTAGGTTAGGTTAGGTTAGGTTAGGTTAGGTTAGGTTAGGTTAGGTTAGGTTAGGTTAGGTTAGGTTAGGTTAGGTTAGGTTAGGTTAGGTTAGGTTAGGTTAGGTTAGGTTAGGTTAGGTTAGGTTAGGTTAGGTTAGGTTAGGTTAGGTTAGGTTAGGTTAGGTTAGGTTAGGTTAGGTTAGGTTAGGTTAGGTTAGGTTAGGTTAGGTTAGGTTAGGTTAGGTTAGGTTAGGTTAGGTTAGGTTAGGTTAGGTTAGGTTAGGTTAGGTTAGGTTAGGTTAGGTTAGGTTAGGTTAGGTTAGGTTAGGTTAGGTTAGGTTAGGTTAGGTTAGGTTAGGTTAGGTTAGGTTAGGTTAGGTTAGGTTAGGTTAGGTTAGGTTAGGTTAGGTTAGGTTAGGTTAGGTTAGGTTAGGTTAGGTTAGGTTAGGTTAGGTTAGGTTAGGTTAGGTTAGGTTAGGTTAGGTTAGGTTAGGTTAGGTTAGGTTAGGTTAGGTTAGGTTAGGTTAGGTTAGGTTAGGTTAGGTTAGGTTAGGTTAGGTTAGGTTAGGTTAGGTTAGGTTAGGTTAGGTTAGGTTAGGTTAGGTTAGGTTAGGTTAGGTTAGGTTAGGTTAGGTTAGGTTAGGTTAGGTTAGGTTAGGTTAGGTTAGGTTAGGTTAGGTTAGGTTAGGTTAGGTTAGGTTAGGTTAGGTTAGGTTAGGTTAGGTTAGGTTAGGTTAGGTTAGGTTAGGTTAGGTTAGGTTAGGTTAGGTTAGGTTAGGTTAGGTTAGGTTAGGTTAGGTTAGGTTAGGTTAGGTTAGGTTAGGTTAGGTTAGGTTAGGTTAGGTTAGGTTAGGTTAGGTTAGGTTAGGTTAGGTTAGGTTAGGTTAGGTTAGGTTAGGTTAGGTTAGGTTAGGTTAGGTTAGGTTAGGTTAGGTTAGGTTAGGTTAGGTTAGGTTAGGTTAGGTTAGGTTAGGTTAGGTTAGGTTAGGTTTTTTTTTTTTTTTTTAAAACTATATTTTCCGATTTTGTGGTATTTGAACAAAATGAATTTATTGGAATATTGAATGTTTGCCAATTAAGTTAGTCGGAACAGGGCGTTGTCCCGAGTTTTAATGAGTTTTTTCACCCATCGGGGCCGAAAATCCATTTCCGTGCATTTCGGCTTATCCTCAGGGTGAAGAGAGTAGAAGGAGGGTAGAGGACAGATTTTTAAAAGAAGGGAAAGATAGAGTATAGGAAAGACAGGAAAGGAAGGAAGTGATAGATATAAGTAATAGTTGTAATGCCAAGTGGCGATTGAGTTTCGTTTATTCGAAAGAAATGTTACTGTTTAGTTACTAGAGTTGTTTTGAAACATTTAAACAAAACGGACATGGAAAATTTAGAACGAAATGTAGCTAATTAGGAAGGCAAGAATGAGCTAATTTATTGTAGAATGTGAATTTTATCAGAGAAATCTATTGTTGCGAGGTAGTCCCGTAGTCTATCTTATTCAAAATTCGGTTCCTCATGCTGAGGACTCTTGGGCATGTGGTAGAAAAAATGGAATGGTCAGTTTTGCGGCTTAATTGGAATCTCGCATTGTGACTGGTACAGTTGGTGCAGGTGGGTTTTGACGATTTTAGCTCGCATTGGGGTTCATCGTGCCCAGGCTTGCCGCAGTGAGCGCAAATTTGGGTGGCGGAGCATCTTGTGTGCGTGTGGCCAAACAGCGCGCACTTGCGGCACTGGACGAATGGGGAGAACTCCTCCATATGCACTTTCTGGTAGCCAGTGCGCAGACGAGGGAGGAGCTTGATTTTCTGCCATACGTCAGGAGAGACAGACAGCACAGCGTTGTAGAGATTGGGGTTGCGGTTGTTCCTGCAGAAAAGAAGCTTGAGGTCGCTATCGCGTTGGGCTTCCCGGAGTTCCTCATTGTCCTCCACAAGAGTGTCAGCAAGGGACTCGCGTGGCAGGTTCTTGCTGACACCCTTGAGGATGATCCTAGGGAAGATGCTCCTCTCGGGCTCAGCCTTTGCGTTAGCGTCTTGGTTTATGCGGGCGGCAGCATCCTCGACATCCTCTTTGCGTTCCAACTCCACCCGGAATTTCCCCTTCGACAATCTGCTTATGTTGGAGACTAGGATCCGGGGTGTGGTGTTTCTAAGGTGTTTGTCGAGGACCCTGATCGCGTCCTCTCGTTTGGGGTTTTCAATTCCGCAGGAGATGATGATAGCGGGCCGCGTGGGTGGTCGTTCACGCTGGAGCGTCCGCGTGGGTGATCGATCCCGTTGTTGTGGAAGCCGCATAGGTGGTCGCGCTTGTTGGAGAAGGGGGGGCCGCACAGTGCCGCCGGTGGCCTGCCTTGAAGTGCCAGGGCAGGGGGCTACCCCGGCCGCCTGAGCGTAAGATCTAGTGATCCTAGGTGCAGAGTGGTCAGGAAAGTTTGGTTGTGGGGCGGGAAGTTGAGGGACGGGAGGTTGAGGTTGAGGGCGCTGAGAGCGCTTAGCCTCCTGGGTGATAACCTCCTTCATATCAGCGCGTAGTTCTTTACGGAGGTCAGTTTGAAATGCCTCCTTTACAGCCTCCACCACGTCCTGGCGTGTGAGGCTGACAGTTACCGCTGCAGCTGGAGTTGCAGGTCTACGTGCAGCGCTGGGAGTGGGTTTATATAGTGGGGCGGACAAAGCCGTGATATCATGTAAGCTCAAAGAGCGTGCATCGACTGGTTCGCCAGCAGGAGCAGCAGGAGGGTCTGAACCACTGCGTTCAAGCCGGCACTCGTCGAGCACGTTCTTGAGATTTTGGCCAATGATGTGACATTCAGCGTCAATTTTAAGCTTATTTTGCTTGGTGAGGGATTTGTCCTGATGAAGCCAGGTGAGAATTCGCTGAAGACTCCGAGAGACGTCGTCCTTCAAGCAAGTGATCCGGTTCTCATGCTTACCACTGAGCTGAGAGAGAAGCTCAGAAGTTGCTGCTTCCTCTCTGAGTGGATTGTGAGGAGAATCTGGTCTGAGTGGAGTTGAAAAAGTTGCAGGAGTTAATGTGTTGTCCATTGTTTCCATGGTGTCAAGCATAAGCGGGGGGGTCTCAAGGTCCCTCAATTCTGCGAACTCTTCGTCGATGTCGTCAGAAAGGTACTCCTCAGCCGGGCTCATACATCTCTCCATCTCCGACAAGGTCTTCCTCGTCCAGGATCTGGTCTTCCTGGGCGTAGAAGCACCTGAGGAGGCAGGAGAATTGCGTCCGGACATTTTTAGAGCATATGCAAAGAGTTAGGTTAGGGTTAGGTTTAAAGTTAAAGTTTGACCACCCAGATCTTTTGATCCAAGTAAGGTGTAGCAAAACTTTTACGGATATGTGTAGGGCCCGTGGCGAAGTGTGTTTACAAGGTAAGTCTGGGTCTCTGTCATAAAAGTTAAGTAAATTATCGAAGAAATTGTCTAAAAGTTAGGTTAGGTTAGGTCAAAAGTTAGGTTAGAAGAAATTTCAGAAGCTATGATATCTACAAGCGTGAAAAAAAATTAAGCATATAATAATCTACAAAATCAATCATAAACCACAAAAAGTTTGCAGCTAAGTGCTATATTAAATTTTTTACAAATAATATAAATTTATAAAAATTTGAAAACTAAAGTTAAGATAGTTTATTCTACAGACCCGCTACAGACACGTTTGTACACTCAAAGCAAGCGCCGCGCTGAGTTCTAATAGAATATAGCAACAAAATAGCAATTAAATTAAAATAACAAAAGATATGCACAGATTAGTAGTCCAAGTTAGGTTACTGAAAAAGTAAAATTTCAAACGTTTGCCAAAAATTGAATCTTTGGGTTAGAGATTCAACTAAATATAAGAAAGATAGGAAATGGCTAAAGCAAAGTTTATATCCAAACAGAATTGAAAAATATACAAGGGAACAGAAGTTATGAGTTTTGTTAAAAATGAAATTTTATATGAAAAAATGAGAAAAAATTTGAGAATTAAAATCAAAATTGCGGGAAAACTATAGAAGATAGAGCAAATATTTGCAAGAATGAAATGTGTAGAACGGTGAGGACTATAATTTGAGGTATGAAAAATCAAAATCCGTTGGTATGGAAAAAAGTTATAAGCAAATTATATGTGAAATTTAAGAATTCTGAGTGAAAAAATGTGAAAAATCTAAATAACTTAAGGAAAAGTGGGAAAATAAAGCAAAAGATTGTCTAGGAATATGCCTTAGGGGCGCCTGAATCTATATCTGAAATCAAATTGAAAATCGGGTAAGTATTTAAAAAGTTATGAATTTTTAAAAATTTTGAAACCGACAAAAAGTTTACCTAAGCCCAAGGATTTTTTGCCGGCTTCCTATAAAAGACATCAACGCACTCTGATTTTTTGATGAGTTTCATACAAGTATGGAAATGAAAGTGAAAATGTTTTTTAGCGAAAAAAGTATTAGACAGAGGTCCCCCGGGAAAGAAATGGTGGGTTAGGCAAAAAATTAGTTATATGTGTGAATTTTCTCGAGTCGATTGGGTCACTCTGAGTGTTTCAAATTGGGCTTGGTTAGGTTAGGTTAGGTTAGGTTAGGTTAGGTTAGGTTAGGTTAGGTTAGGTTAGGTTAGGTTAGGTTAGGTTAGGTTAGGTTAGGTTAGGTTAGGTTAGGTTAGGTTAGGTTAGGTTAGGTTAGGTTAGGTTAGGTTAGGTTAGGTTAGGTTAGGTTAGGTTAGGTTAGGTTAGGTTAGGTTAGGTTAGGTTAGGTTAGGTTAGGTTAGGTTAGGTTAGGTTAGGTTAGGTTAGGTTAGGTTAGGTTAGGTTAGGTTAGGTTAGGTTAGGTTAGGTTAGGTTAGGTTAGGTTAGGTTAGGTTAGGTTAGGTTAGGTTAGGTTAGGTTAGGTTAGGTTAGGTTAGGTTAGGTTAGGTTAGGTTAGGTTAGGTTAGGTTAGGTTAGGTTAGGTTAGGTTAGGTTAGGTTAGGTTAGGTTAGGTTAGGTTAGGTTAGGTTAGGTTAGGTTAGGTTAGGTTAGGTTAGGTTAGGTTAGGTTAGGTTAGGTTAGGTTAGGTTAGGTTAGGTTAGGTTAGGTTAGGTTAGGTTAGGTTAGGTTAGGTTAGGTTAGGTTAGGTTAGGTTAGGTTAGGTTAGGTTAGGTTAGGTTAGGTTAGGTTAGGTTAGGTTAGGTTAGGTTAGGTTAGGTTAGGTTAGGTTAGGTTAGGTTAGGTTAGGTTAGGTTAGGTTAGGTTAGGTTAGGTTAGGTTAGGTTAGGTTAGGTTAGGTTAGGTTAGGTTAGGTTAGGTTAGGTTAGGTTAGGTTAGGTTAGGTTAGGTTAGGTTAGGTTAGGTTAGGTTAGGTTAGGTTAGGTTAGGTTAGGTTAGGTTAGGTTAGGTTAGGTTAGGTTAGGTTAGGTTAGGTTAGGTTAGGTTAGGTTAGGTTAGGTTAGGTTAGGTTAGGTTAGGTTAGGTTAGGTTAGGTTAGGTTAGGTTAGGTTAGGTTAGGTTAGGTTAGGTTAGGTTAGGTTAGGTTAGGTTAGGTTAGGTTAGGTTAGGTTAGGTTAGGTTAGGTTAGGTTAGGTTAGGTTAGGTTAGGTTAGGTTAGGTTAGGTTAGGTTAGGTTAGGTTAGGTTAGGTTAGGTTAGGTTAGGTTAGGTTAGGTTAGGTTAGGTTAGGTTAGGTTAGGTTAGGTTAGGTTAGGTTAGGTTAGGTTAGGTTAGGTTAGGTTAGGTTAGGTTAGGTTAGGTTAGGTTAGGTTAGGTTAGGTTAGGTTAGGTTAGGTTAGGTTAGGTTAGGTTAGGTTAGGTTAGGTTAGGTTAGGTTAGGTTAGGTTAGGTTAGGTTAGGTTAGGTTAGGTTAGGTTAGGTTAGGTTAGGTTAGGTTAGGTTAGGTTAGGTTAGGTTAGGTTAGGTTAGGTTAGGTTAGGTTAGGTTAGGTTAGGTTAGGTTAGGTTAGGTTAGGTTAGGTTAGGTTAGGTTAGGTTAGGTTAGGTTAGGTTAGGTTAGGTTAGGTTAGGTTAGGTTAGGTTAGGTTAGGTTAGGTTAGGTTAGGTTAGGTTAGGTTAGGTTAGGTTAGGTTAGGTTAGGTTAGGTTAGGTTAGGTTAGGTTAGGTTAGGTTAGGTTAGGTTAGGTTAGGTTAGGTTAGGTTAGGTTAGGTTAGGTTAGGTTAGGTTAGGTTAGGTTAGGTTAGGTTAGGTTAGGTTAGGTTAGGTTAGGTTAGGTTAGGTTAGGTTAGGTTAGGTTAGGTTAGGTTAGGTTAGGTTAGGTTAGGTTAGGTTAGGTTAGGTTAGGTTAGGTTAGGTTAGGTTAGGTTAGGTTAGGTTAGGTTAGGTTAGGTTAGGTTAGGTTAGGTTAGGTTAGGTTAGGTTAGGTTAGGTTAGGTTAGGTTAGGTTAGGTTAGGTTAGGTTAGGTTAGGTTAGGTTAGGTTAGGTTAGGTTAGGTTAGGTTAGGTTAGGTTAGGTTAGGTTAGGTTAGGTTAGGTTAGGTTAGGTTAGGTTAGGTTAGGTTAGGTTAGGTTAGGTTAGGTTAGGTTAGGTTAGGTTAGGTTAGGTTAGGTTAGGTTAGGTTAGGTTAGGTTAGGTTAGGTTAGGTTAGGTTAGGTTAGGTTAGGTTAGGTTAGGTTAGGTTAGGTTAGGTTAGGTTAGGTTAGGTTAGGTTAGGTTAGGTTAGGTTAGGTTAGGTTAGGTTAGGTTAGGTTAGGTTAGGTTAGGTTAGGTTAGGTTAGGTTAGGTTAGGTTAGGTTAGGTTAGGTTAGGTTAGGTTAGGTTAGGTTAGGTTAGGTTAGGTTAGGTTAGGTTAGGTTAGGTTAGGTTAGGTTAGGTTAGGTTAGGTTAGGTTAGGTTAGGTTAGGTTAGGTTAGGTTAGGTTAGGTTAGGTTAGGTTAGGTTAGGTTAGGTTAGGTTAGGTTAGGTTAGGTTAGGTTAGGTTAGGTTAGGTTAGGTTAGGTTAGGTTAGGTTAGGTTAGGTTAGGTTAGGTTAGGTTAGGTTAGGTTAGGTTAGGTTAGGTTAGGTTAGGTTAGGTTAGGTTAGGTTAGGTTAGGTTAGGTTAGGTTAGGTTAGGTTAGGTTAGGTTAGGTTAGGTTAGGTTAGGTTAGGTTAGGTTAGGTTAGGTTAGGTTAGGTTAGGTTAGGTTAGGTTAGGTTAGGTTAGGTTAGGTTAGGTTAGGTTAGGTTAGGTTAGGTTAGGTTAGGTTAGGTTAGGTTAGGTTAGGTTAGGTTAGGTTAGGTTAGGTTAGGTTAGGTTAGGTTAGGTTAGGTTAGGTTAGGTTAGGTTAGGTTAGGTTAGGTTAGGTTAGGTTAGGTTAGGTTAGGTTAGGTTAGGTTAGGTTAGGTTAGGTTAGGTTAGGTTAGGTTAGGTTAGGTTAGGTTAGGTTAGGTTAGGTTAGGTTAGGTTAGGTTAGGTTAGGTTAGGTTAGGTTAGGTTAGGTTAGGTTAGGTTAGGTTAGGTTAGGTTAGGTTAGGTTAGGTTAGGTTAGGTTAGGTTAGGTTAGGTTAGGTTAGGTTAGGTTAGGTTAGGTTAGGTTAGGTTAGGTTAGGTTAGGTTAGGTTAGGTTAGGTTAGGTTAGGTTAGGTTAGGTTAGGTTAGGTTAGGTTAGGTTAGGTTAGGTTAGGTTAGGTTAGGTTAGGTTAGGTTAGGTTAGGTTAGGTTAGGTTAGGTTAGGTTAGGTTAGGTTAGGTTAGGTTAGGTTAGGTTAGGTTAGGTTAGGTTAGGTTAGGTTAGGTTAGGTTAGGTTAGGTTAGGTTAGGTTAGGTTAGGTTAGGTTAGGTTAGGTTAGGTTAGGTTAGGTTAGGTTAGGTTAGGTTAGGTTAGGTTAGGTTAGGTTAGGTTAGGTTAGGTTAGGTTAGGTTAGGTTAGGTTAGGTTAGGTTAGGTTAGGTTAGGTTAGGTTAGGTTAGGTTAGGTTAGGTTAGGTTAGGTTAGGTTAGGTTAGGTTAGGTTAGGTTAGGTTAGGTTAGGTTAGGTTAGGTTAGGTTAGGTTAGGTTAGGTTAGGTTAGGTTAGGTTAGGTTAGGTTAGGTTAGGTTAGGTTAGGTTAGGTTAGGTTAGGTTAGGTTAGG
>OY750759.1:0-17500 GCA_963556745.1 Catoptria pinella | reverse complement strand
CCGCAGTGGGCGCAGATTTGGGTGGCGGAGCATCTGGTGTGCGTGTGGCCAAACTGCGCGCACTTGCGGCACTGGACAAATGGAGAGAACTCTTCCAAATGCACCTTCTGATACCCGGTGCGCAGACGTGGGAGGAGTTTGATGTTCTGCCAAGTTTCTGGGGAAACCGACAGAACGGCATTATACAGGTTGGGGTTGCGGTTGTTTTGTAAGAAAAGGAGCTTGAGATCGCTGTCGCGGCGGGCTTCCCGGAGTTCATCATTGTCCTCCACGAGGGTGTCAACAAGAGACTCACGAGGCAGGTTCTTGCTGACACCCTTGAGGATGATCCTTGGCAAGATGCTCCTTTCTGGCTCAGCCTTGGCGACAGCGTCCGTGTTGATACGGGCAACAGCAGTCTCGATCTCCTCTTTGCGGTCCAGCTCTACGCGGAACTTCCCCTTGGATAACCTGCTGATGTTAGCGACTTGGATCCGGGGCGTGGTGTTCCTCAGGTGCTTGTCGAGCACCCTTATAGCATCCTCTCTCTTGGGATGTTCGATTCCGCAGGTGATAATGATGCCAGGCCGCGAGGGTGGTCGTTCATGCTGAAGGGTGCGCGTGGGTGGTTTATCCTGTTGAGGGAGCCGCATGGGTGGTCGTTCATGTTGAGGGGGGAGGGGCCGCACAGCGCTGCCGATGGCCTGCCTGGAAGTGCTGGGGCAGGGGGCTTCCCCGGCCGCCTGAGCGTATGATCTGGTTAGTCTAGGCTCGCCAGAGTGAACCGGGAGGGCTGGTTGTACGACTGCAGGTTGGGTGCGCTGAGCGCGCTTAGTCTCTTGCGTTAGAGCTTCCTTTAGATCTGCGCGGAGGTCCTTGCGGAGGTCAGAACGAAATGCCTCCTTCACCGCCTCCACCACATCCTGGCGGGTGAGGCCAACAGTAGCAGCTGCAGATGGAGTCGCAGCTGGGATCGCAAGTGAGCGGACGGCGCTGGAAGTGGGTTCGAATTGTGGGGCAGGTACGACCGAGGTGTCATAAGAGCTGCCCACAGAACGCGCATCAACTGGCTTGCCATTCAGGGGGTCTGTACCGCTGCGGCATTCGTCGAGCACGTTCCTGAGGTTTTGTCCAATCATGTGGCATTCGGCATCGATCTTAAGTTTGTTTTGCTTCGTGAGTGATTTGTCTTTGTGAAGCCAGCCGAGAATGCGTTGGAGGCTCCTTGACACGTCATCCTTTAAGTCAGAGACCCGTTTCTCAAACATCTCATTTAACCGAGAGATTTGTTCTGGAGTTGCAACCTCTGTTCTAGGTGGAATGTCAGAAGAATCGGGCCTGACTGGGGTGGAGAATGTAGCAGGGGTTAGGGTTTTGTCGTTGGTGTCAATGGTGTCGAGTATGAGTGGGGGGGTCTCGAGGTCCCTTAATTCTGCGAATTCCTCGTCGATTTCGTCAGAAAGGTACTCCTCAGCCGGGCTCATACATCTCTCCATCTCCGACAAGGTCTTCTTCGTCCAAGATCTGGTCTTCCTGGGCGTAGAAGCACCTGAAGAGGCAGGGGAGCTGCGCCCCGACATTTTGGGGCAGTGTTACGAAGTTAGGTTAGGGTTAGGTTTAGGAAAATTTTTTGATCACCCAGATATTTTGACCTGGGTTAGCTATGGCAGAAATTTGATATGTTACGGGTAAAGCTCGTGGAGAAGTGTGTTTTAGAGGAAAAACTGCGTATTTATCTTCAAAATTACGGAAGTTATTAAAGAAGTCGTCTAGAAGTTAGGTTAGGTTAAGTCAAAAGTTAGGTTAAACGATATTTCAGTATCTATTGAATCTACAGATATAAATAAAATAAAGCAAGTAGGTCTCAGTAAGACCAAGTATACACAGCAAGAATCACACAGCTACTTGCAAAGTTAAATTTTTTACAGCTAATATAAAATAATAAAAAATTAAAAGCTAAAACTAAGATAATATATTCAACAGACCCGCTACAGTCGCGTTTGTGTGCTCAAAACAAGCGCCGCGCTGAGTTCTAATTGAATATATAACCAAACCAACGATTAAGTTAAAATTACAAAAGATATATACAAAACAGTGTTCCAAGTTAGGTTAGGTTAAAGGTAAAATTTCAAACGTTAGCAAAAAATTTGATTTTTGGGTTACAGGTGCGTTTGTACAAAAGAAAGGTAGAAAACGGTTAAAACAATGTTTATATCGAAACAGAACTAAAAAATATGCAAAGGAACAAAAGTTATGACTTTTGCTAAAAATAAGATTTTATATGAAAAAATGGGAAAAAAATTGAGATTTAAAATCAAAATTGCCGGAAAACTATAAAAGATAGAGCAAAGATTTGCCTAAATGAAATGTGTAGAACGGTGAGGACTATTATTTGAGGTATAGAAAATTAAAATCCGTTAGTATGCAAAAAAGTTATGAGCAAATTATATGTGAAATTTAAGAATTCTAAGTGGAAAAATGTGAAAATTCGAAATAACTTAAAGGAAAGTAGGAAATTAATGCGAAAAATATGCTAGGGAGATGCCTTAGGGGCGCCTGAATCTATATCTGAAGTCAAAATGAAAATCGGGTAAGTATTTAAAAAGTTACGAATTTTTCAAAATTTTGAAACCGACAAAAAGTTTACCTAAGCCCAAGGATTTTTTGCCGGCTTCCTATAAAAGACATCAACGCACTCTGATTTTTTGATGAGATTCATACAAGTATGGAAATGAAAGTGAAAATGTTTTTTAGCGAAAAAAGTATTAGACAGAGGTCCCCCGGGAAAGAAATGGTGGGTTAGGCAAAAAATTAGTTATATGTGTGAATTTTCTCGAGTCGATTGGGTCACTCTGAGTGTTTCAAATTGGGCTTGGTTAGGTTAGGTTAGGTTAGGTTAGGTTAGGTTAGGTTAGGTTAGGTTAGGTTAGGTTAGGTTAGGTTAGGTTAGGTTAGGTTAGGTTAGGTTAGGTTAGGTTAGGTTAGGTTAGGTTAGGTTAGGTTAGGTTAGGTTAGGTTAGGTTAGGTTAGGTTAGGTTAGGTTAGGTTAGGTTAGGTTAGGTTAGGTTAGGTTAGGTTAGGTTAGGTTAGGTTAGGTTAGGTTAGGTTAGGTTAGGTTAGGTTAGGTTAGGTTAGGTTAGGTTAGGTTAGGTTAGGTTAGGTTAGGTTAGGTTAGGTTAGGTTAGGTTAGGTTAGGTTAGGTTAGGTTAGGTTAGGTTAGGTTAGGTTAGGTTAGGTTAGGTTAGGTTAGGTTAGGTTAGGTTAGGTTAGGTTAGGTTAGGTTAGGTTAGGTTAGGTTAGGTTAGGTTAGGTTAGGTTAGGTTAGGTTAGGTTAGGTTAGGTTAGGTTAGGTTAGGTTAGGTTAGGTTAGGTTAGGTTAGGTTAGGTTAGGTTAGGTTAGGTTAGGTTAGGTTAGGTTAGGTTAGGTTAGGTTAGGTTAGGTTAGGTTAGGTTAGGTTAGGTTAGGTTAGGTTAGGTTAGGTTAGGTTAGGTTAGGTTAGGTTAGGTTAGGTTAGGTTAGGTTAGGTTAGGTTAGGTTAGGTTAGGTTAGGTTAGGTTAGGTTAGGTTAGGTTAGGTTAGGTTAGGTTAGGTTAGGTTAGGTTAGGTTAGGTTAGGTTAGGTTAGGTTAGGTTAGGTTAGGTTAGGTTAGGTTAGGTTAGGTTAGGTTAGGTTAGGTTAGGTTAGGTTAGGTTAGGTTAGGTTAGGTTAGGTTAGGTTAGGTTAGGTTAGGTTAGGTTAGGTTAGGTTAGGTTAGGTTAGGTTAGGTTAGGTTAGGTTAGGTTAGGTTAGGTTAGGTTAGGTTAGGTTAGGTTAGGTTAGGTTAGGTTAGGTTAGGTTAGGTTAGGTTAGGTTAGGTTAGGTTAGGTTAGGTTAGGTTAGGTTAGGTTAGGTTAGGTTAGGTTAGGTTAGGTTAGGTTAGGTTAGGTTAGGTTAGGTTAGGTTAGGTTAGGTTAGGTTAGGTTAGGTTAGGTTAGGTTAGGTTAGGTTAGGTTAGGTTAGGTTAGGTTAGGTTAGGTTAGGTTAGGTTAGGTTAGGTTAGGTTAGGTTAGGTTAGGTTAGGTTAGGTTAGGTTAGGTTAGGTTAGGTTAGGTTAGGTTAGGTTAGGTTAGGTTAGGTTAGGTTAGGTTAGGTTAGGTTAGGTTAGGTTAGGTTAGGTTAGGTTAGGTTAGGTTAGGTTAGGTTAGGTTAGGTTAGGTTAGGTTAGGTTAGGTTAGGTTAGGTTAGGTTAGGTTAGGTTAGGTTAGGTTAGGTTAGGTTAGGTTAGGTTAGGTTAGGTTAGGTTAGGTTAGGTTAGGTTAGGTTAGGTTAGGTTAGGTTAGGTTAGGTTAGGTTAGGTTAGGTTAGGTTAGGTTAGGTTAGGTTAGGTTAGGTTAGGTTAGGTTAGGTTAGGTTAGGTTAGGTTAGGTTAGGTTAGGTTAGGTTAGGTTAGGTTAGGTTAGGTTAGGTTAGGTTAGGTTAGGTTAGGTTAGGTTAGGTTAGGTTAGGTTAGGTTAGGTTAGGTTAGGTTAGGTTAGGTTAGGTTAGGTTAGGTTAGGTTAGGTTAGGTTAGGTTAGGTTAGGTTAGGTTAGGTTAGGTTAGGTTAGGTTAGGTTAGGTTAGGTTAGGTTAGGTTAGGTTAGGTTAGGTTAGGTTAGGTTAGGTTAGGTTAGGTTAGGTTAGGTTAGGTTAGGTTAGGTTAGGTTAGGTTAGGTTAGGTTAGGTTAGGTTAGGTTAGGTTAGGTTAGGTTAGGTTAGGTTAGGTTAGGTTAGGTTAGGTTAGGTTAGGTTAGGTTAGGTTAGGTTAGGTTAGGTTAGGTTAGGTTAGGTTAGGTTAGGTTAGGTTAGGTTAGGTTAGGTTAGGTTAGGTTAGGTTAGGTTAGGTTAGGTTAGGTTAGGTTAGGTTAGGTTAGGTTAGGTTAGGTTAGGTTAGGTTAGGTTAGGTTAGGTTAGGTTAGGTTAGGTTAGGTTAGGTTAGGTTAGGTTAGGTTAGGTTAGGTTAGGTTAGGTTAGGTTAGGTTAGGTTAGGTTAGGTTAGGTTAGGTTAGGTTAGGTTAGGTTAGGTTAGGTTAGGTTAGGTTAGGTTAGGTTAGGTTAGGTTAGGTTAGGTTAGGTTAGGTTAGGTTAGGTTAGGTTAGGTTAGGTTAGGTTAGGTTAGGTTAGGTTAGGTTAGGTTAGGTTAGGTTAGGTTAGGTTAGGTTAGGTTAGGTTAGGTTAGGTTAGGTTAGGTTAGGTTAGGTTAGGTTAGGTTAGGTTAGGTTAGGTTAGGTTAGGTTAGGTTAGGTTAGGTTAGGTTAGGTTAGGTTAGGTTAGGTTAGGTTAGGTTAGGTTAGGTTAGGTTAGGTTAGGTTAGGTTAGGTTAGGTTAGGTTAGGTTAGGTTAGGTTAGGTTAGGTTAGGTTAGGTTAGGTTAGGTTAGGTTAGGTTAGGTTAGGTTAGGTTAGGTTAGGTTAGGTTAGGTTAGGTTAGGTTAGGTTAGGTTAGGTTAGGTTAGGTTAGGTTAGGTTAGGTTAGGTTAGGTTAGGTTAGGTTAGGTTAGGTTAGGTTAGGTTAGGTTAGGTTAGGTTAGGTTAGGTTAGGTTAGGTTAGGTTAGGTTAGGTTAGGTTAGGTTAGGTTAGGTTAGGTTAGGTTAGGTTAGGTTAGGTTAGGTTAGGTTAGGTTAGGTTAGGTTAGGTTAGGTTAGGTTAGGTTAGGTTAGGTTAGGTTAGGTTAGGTTAGGTTAGGTTAGGTTAGGTTAGGTTAGGTTAGGTTAGGTTAGGTTAGGTTAGGTTAGGTTAGGTTAGGTTAGGTTAGGTTAGGTTAGGTTAGGTTAGGTTAGGTTAGGTTAGGTTAGGTTAGGTTAGGTTAGGTTAGGTTAGGTTAGGTTAGGTTAGGTTAGGTTAGGTTAGGTTAGGTTAGGTTAGGTTAGGTTAGGTTAGGTTAGGTTAGGTTAGGTTAGGTTAGGTTAGGTTAGGTTAGGTTAGGTTAGGTTAGGTTAGGTTAGGTTAGGTTAGGTTAGGTTAGGTTAGGTTAGGTTAGGTTAGGTTAGGTTAGGTTAGGTTAGGTTAGGTTAGGTTAGGTTAGGTTAGGTTAGGTTAGGTTAGGTTAGGTTAGGTTAGGTTAGGTTAGGTTAGGTTAGGTTAGGTTAGGTTAGGTTAGGTTAGGTTAGGTTAGGTTAGGTTAGGTTAGGTTAGGTTAGGTTAGGTTAGGTTAGGTTAGGTTAGGTTAGGTTAGGTTAGGTTAGGTTAGGTTAGGTTAGGTTAGGTTAGGTTAGGTTAGGTTAGGTTAGGTTAGGTTAGGTTAGGTTAGGTTAGGTTAGGTTAGGTTAGGTTAGGTTAGGTTAGGTTAGGTTAGGTTAGGTTAGGTTAGGTTAGGTTAGGTTAGGTTAGGTTAGGTTAGGTTAGGTTAGGTTAGGTTAGGTTAGGTTAGGTTAGGTTAGGTTAGGTTAGGTTAGGTTAGGTTAGGTTAGGTTAGGTTAGGTTAGGTTAGGTTAGGTTAGGTTAGGTTAGGTTAGGTTAGGTTAGGTTAGGTTAGGTTAGGTTAGGTTAGGTTAGGTTAGGTTAGGTTAGGTTAGGTTAGGTTAGGTTAGGTTAGGTTAGGTTAGGTTAGGTTAGGTTAGGTTAGGTTAGGTTAGGTTAGGTTAGGTTAGGTTAGGTTAGGTTAGGTTAGGTTAGGTTAGGTTAGGTTAGGTTAGGTTAGGTTAGGTTAGGTTAGGTTAGGTTAGGTTAGGTTAGGTTAGGTTAGGTGGTTAGGTTAGGTTAGGTTAGGTTAGGTTAGGTTAGGTTAGGTTAGGTTAGGTTAGGTTAGGTTAGGTTAGGTTAGGTTAGGTTAGGTTAGGTTAGGTTAGGTTAGGTTAGGTTAGGTTAGGTTAGGTTAGGTTAGGTTAGGTTAGGTTAGGTTAGGTTAGGTTAGGTTAGGTTAGGTTAGGTTAGGTTAGGTTAGGTTAGGTTAGGTTAGGTTAGGTTAGGTTAGGTTAGGTTAGGTTAGGTTAGGTTAGGTTAGGTTAGGTTAGGTTAGGTTAGGTTAGGTTAGGTTAGGTTAGGTTAGGTTAGGTTAGGTTAGGTTAGGTTAGGTTAGGTTAGGTTAGGTTAGGTTAGGTTAGGTTAGGTTAGGTTAGGTTAGGTTAGGTTAGGTTAGGTTAGGTTAGGTTAGGTTAGGTTAGGTTAGGTTAGGTTAGGTTAGGTTAGGTTAGGTTAGGTTAGGTTAGGTTAGGTTAGGTTAGGTTAGGTTAGGTTAGGTTAGGTTAGGTTAGGTTAGGTTAGGTTAGGTTAGGTTAGGTTAGGTTAGGTTAGGTTAGGTTAGGTTAGGTTAGGTTAGGTTAGGTTAGGTTAGGTTAGGTTAGGTTAGGTTAGGTTAGGTTAGGTTAGGTTAGGTTAGGTTAGGTTAGGTTAGGTTAGGTTAGGTTAGGTTAGGTTAGGTTAGGTTAGGTTAGGTTAGGTTAGGTTAGGTTAGGTTAGGTTAGGTTAGGTTAGGTTAGGTTAGGTTAGGTTAGGTTAGGTTAGGTTAGGTTAGGTTAGGTTAGGTTAGGTTAGGTTAGGTTAGGTTAGGTTAGGTTAGGTTAGGTTAGGTTAGGTTAGGTTAGGTTAGGTTAGGTTAGGTTAGGTTAGGTTAGGTTAGGTTAGGTTAGGTTAGGTTAGGTTAGGTTAGGTTAGGTTAGGTTAGGTTAGGTTAGGTTAGGTTAGGTTAGGTTAGGTTAGGTTAGGTTAGGTTAGGTTAGGTTAGGTTAGGTTAGGTTAGGTTAGGTTAGGTTAGGTTAGGTTAGGTTAGGTTAGGTTAGGTTAGGTTAGGTTAGGTTAGGTTAGGTTAGGTTAGGTTAGGTTAGGTTAGGTTAGGTTAGGTTAGGTTAGGTTAGGTTAGGTTAGGTTAGGTTAGGTTAGGTTAGGTTAGGTTAGGTTAGGTTAGGTTAGGTTAGGTTAGGTTAGGTTAGGTTAGGTTAGGTTAGGTTAGGTTAGGTTAGGTTAGGTTAGGTTAGGTTAGGTTAGGTTAGGTTAGGTTAGGTTAGGTTAGGTTAGGTTAGGTTAGGTTAGGTTAGGTTAGGTTAGGTTAGGTTAGGTTAGGTTAGGTTAGGTTAGGTTAGGTTAGGTTAGGTTAGGTTAGGTTAGGTTAGGTTAGGTTAGGTTAGGTTAGGTTAGGTTAGGTTAGGTTAGGTTAGGTTAGGTTAGGTTAGGTTAGGTTAGGTTAGGTTAGGTTAGGTTAGGTTAGGTTAGGTTAGGTTAGGTTAGGTTAGGTTAGGTTAGGTTAGGTTAGGTTAGGTTAGGTTAGGTTAGGTTAGGTTAGGTTAGGTTAGGTTAGGTTAGGTTAGGTTAGGTTAGGTTAGGTTAGGTTAGGTTAGGTTAGGTTAGGTTAGGTTAGGTTAGGTTAGGTTAGGTTAGGTTAGGTTAGGTTAGGTTAGGTTAGGTTAGGTTAGGTTAGGTTAGGTTAGGTTAGGTTAGGTTAGGTTAGGTTAGGTTAGGTTAGGTTAGGTTAGGTTAGGTTAGGTTAGGTTAGGTTAGGTTAGGTTAGGTTAGGTTAGGTTAGGTTAGGTTAGGTTAGGTTAGGTTAGGTTAGGTTAGGTTAGGTTAGGTTAGGTTAGGTTAGGTTAGGTTAGGTTAGGTTAGGTTAGGTTAGGTTAGGTTAGGTTAGGTTAGGTTAGGTTAGGTTAGGTTAGGTTAGGTTAGGTTAGGTTAGGTTAGGTTAGGTTAGGTTAGGTTAGGTTAGGTTAGGTTAGGTTAGGTTAGGTTAGGTTAGGTTAGGTTAGGTTAGGTTAGGTTAGGTTAGGTTAGGTTAGGTTAGGTTAGGTTAGGTTAGGTTAGGTTAGGTTAGGTTAGGTTAGGTTAGGTTAGGTTAGGTTAGGTTAGGTTAGGTTAGGTTAGGTTAGGTTAGGTTAGGTTAGGTTAGGTTAGGTTAGGTTAGGTTAGGTTAGGTTAGGTTAGGTTAGGTTAGGTTAGGTTAGGTTAGGTTAGGTTAGGTTAGGTTAGGTTAGGTTAGGTTAGGTTAGGTTAGGTTAGGTTAGGTTAGGTTAGGTTAGGTTAGGTTAGGTTAGGTTAGGTTAGGTTAGGTTAGGTTAGGTTAGGTTAGGTTAGGTTAGGTTAGGTTAGGTTAGGTTAGGTTAGGTTAGGTTAGGTTAGGTTAGGTTAGGTTAGGTTAGGTTAGGTTAGGTTAGGTTAGGTTAGGTTAGGTTAGGTTAGGTTAGGTTAGGTTAGGTTAGGTTAGGTTAGGTTAGGTTAGGTTAGGTTAGGTTAGGTTAGGTTAGGTTAGGTTAGGTTAGGTTAGGTTAGGTTAGGTTAGGTTAGGTTAGGTTAGGTTAGGTTAGGTTAGGTTAGGTTAGGTTAGGTTAGGTTAGGTTAGGTTAGGTTAGGTTAGGTTAGGTTAGGTTAGGTTAGGTTAGGTTAGGTTAGGTTAGGTTAGGTTAGGTTAGGTTAGGTTAGGTTAGGTTAGGTTAGGTTAGGTTAGGTTAGGTTAGGTTAGGTTAGGTTAGGTTAGGTTAGGTTAGGTTAGGTTAGGTTAGGTTAGGTTAGGTTAGGTTAGGTTAGGTTAGGTTAGGTTAGGTTAGGTTAGGTTAGGTTAGGTTAGGTTAGGTTAGGTTAGGTTAGGTTAGGTTAGGTTAGGTTAGGTTAGGTTAGGTTAGGTTAGGTTAGGTTAGGTTAGGTTAGGTTAGGTTAGGTTAGGTTAGGTTAGGTTAGGTTAGGTTAGGTTAGGTTAGGTTAGGTTAGGTTAGGTTAGGTTAGGTTAGGTTAGGTTAGGTTAGGTTAGGTTAGGTTAGGTTAGGTTAGGTTAGGTTAGGTTAGGTTAGGTTAGGTTAGGTTAGGTTAGGTTAGGTTAGGTTAGGTTAGGTTAGGTTAGGTTAGGTTAGGTTAGGTTAGGTTAGGTTAGGTTAGGTTAGGTTAGGTTAGGTTAGGTTAGGTTAGGTTAGGTTAGGTTAGGTTAGGTTAGGTTAGGTTAGGTTAGGTTAGGTTAGGTTAGGTTAGGTTAGGTTAGGTTAGGTTAGGTTAGGTTAGGTTAGGTTAGGTTAGGTTAGGTTAGGTTAGGTTAGGTTAGGTTAGGTTAGGTTAGGTTAGGTTAGGTTAGGTTAGGTTAGGTTAGGTTAGGTTAGGTTAGGTTAGGTTAGGTTAGGTTAGGTTAGGTTAGGTTAGGTTAGGTTAGGTTAGGTTAGGTTAGGTTAGGTTAGGTTAGGTTAGGTTAGGTTAGGTTAGGTTAGGTTAGGTTAGGTTAGGTTAGGTTAGGTTAGGTTAGGTTAGGTTAGGTTAGGTTAGGTTAGGTTAGGTTAGGTTAGGTTAGGTTAGGTTAGGTTAGGTTAGGTTAGGTTAGGTTAGGTTAGGTTAGGTTAGGTTAGGTTAGGTTAGGTTAGGTTAGGTTAGGTTAGGTTAGGTTAGGTTAGGTTAGGTTAGGTTAGGTTAGGTTAGGTTAGGTTAGGTTAGGTTAGGTTAGGTTAGGTTAGGTTAGGTTAGGTTAGGTTAGGTTAGGTTAGGTTAGGTTAGGTTAGGTTAGGTTAGGTTAGGTTAGGTTAGGTTAGGTTAGGTTAGGTTAGGTTAGGTTAGGTTAGGTTAGGTTAGGTTAGGTTAGGTTAGGTTAGGTTAGGTTAGGTTAGGTTAGGTTAGGTTAGGTTAGGTTAGGTTAGGTTAGGTTAGGTTAGGTTAGGTTAGGTTAGGTTAGGTTAGGTTAGGTTAGGTTAGGTTAGGTTAGGTTAGGTTAGGTTAGGTTAGGTTAGGTTAGGTTAGGTTAGGTTAGGTTAGGTTAGGTTAGGTTAGGTTAGGTTAGGTTAGGTTAGGTTAGGTTAGGTTAGGTTAGGTTAGGTTAGGTTAGGTTAGGTTAGGTTAGGTTAGGTTAGGTTAGGTTAGGTTAGGTTAGGTTAGGTTAGGTTAGGTTAGGTTAGGTTAGGTTAGGTTAGGTTAGGTTAGGTTAGGTTAGGTTAGGTTAGGTTAGGTTAGGTTAGGTTAGGTTAGGTTAGGTTAGGTTAGGTTAGGTTAGGTTAGGTTAGGTTAGGTTAGGTTAGGTTAGGTTAGGTTAGGTTAGGTTAGGTTAGGTTAGGTTAGGTTAGGTTAGGTTAGGTTAGGTTAGGTTAGGTTAGGTTAGGTTAGGTTAGGTTAGGTTAGGTTAGGTTAGGTTAGGTTAGGTTAGGTTAGGTTAGGTTAGGTTAGGTTAGGTTAGGTTAGGTTAGGTTAGGTTAGGTTAGGTTAGGTTAGGTTAGGTTAGGTTAGGTTAGGTTAGGTTAGGTTAGGTTAGGTTAGGTTAGGTTAGGTTAGGTTAGGTTAGGTTAGGTTAGGTTAGGTTAGGTTAGGTTAGGTTAGGTTAGGTTAGGTTAGGTTAGGTTAGGTTAGGTTAGGTTAGGTTAGGTTAGGTTAGGTTAGGTTAGGTTAGGTTAGGTTAGGTTAGGTTAGGTTAGGTTAGGTTAGGTTAGGTTAGGTTAGGTTAGGTTAGGTTAGGTTAGGTTAGGTTAGGTTAGGTTAGGTTAGGTTAGGTTAGGTTAGGTTAGGTTAGGTTAGGTTAGGTTAGGTTAGGTTAGGTTAGGTTAGGTTAGGTTAGGTTAGGTTAGGTTAGGTTAGGTTAGGTTAGGTTAGGTTAGGTTAGGTTAGGTTAGGTTAGGTTAGGTTAGGTTAGGTTAGGTTAGGTTAGGTTAGGTTAGGTTAGGTTAGGTTAGGTTAGGTTAGGTTAGGTTAGGTTAGGTTAGGTTAGGTTAGGTTAGGTTAGGTTAGGTTAGGTTAGGTTAGGTTAGGTTAGGTTAGGTTAGGTTAGGTTAGGTTAGGTTAGGTTAGGTTAGGTTAGGTTAGGTTAGGTTAGGTTAGGTTAGGTTAGGTTAGGTTAGGTTAGGTTAGGTTAGGTTAGGTTAGGTTAGGTTAGGTTAGGTTAGGTTAGGTTAGGTTAGGTTAGGTTAGGTTAGGTTAGGTTAGGTTAGGTTAGGTTAGGTTAGGTTAGGTTAGGTTAGGTTAGGTTAGGTTAGGTTAGGTTAGGTTAGGTTAGGTTAGGTTAGGTTAGGTTAGGTTAGGTTAGGTTAGGTTAGGTTAGGTTAGGTTAGGTTAGGTTAGGTTAGGTTAGGTTAGGTTAGGTTAGGTTAGGTTAGGTTAGGTTAGGTTAGGTTAGGTTAGGTTAGGTTAGGTTAGGTTAGGTTAGGTTAGGTTAGGTTAGGTTAGGTTAGGTTAGGTTAGGTTAGGTTAGGTTAGGTTAGGTTAGGTTAGGTTAGGTTAGGTTAGGTTAGGTTAGGTTAGGTTAGGTTAGGTTAGGTTAGGTTAGGTTAGGTTAGGTTAGGTTAGGTTAGGTTAGGTTAGGTTAGGTTAGGTTAGGTTAGGTTAGGTTAGGTTAGGTTAGGTTAGGTTAGGTTAGGTTAGGTTAGGTTAGGTTAGGTTAGGTTAGGTTAGGTTAGGTTAGGTTAGGTTAGGTTAGGTTAGGTTAGGTTAGGTTAGGTTAGGTTAGGTTAGGTTAGGTTAGGTTAGGTTAGGTTAGGTTAGGTTAGGTTAGGTTAGGTTAGGTTAGGTTAGGTTAGGTTAGGTTAGGTTAGGTTAGGTTAGGTTAGGTTAGGTTAGGTTAGGTTAGGTTAGGTTAGGTTAGGTTAGGTTAGGTTAGGTTAGGTTAGGTTAGGTTAGGTTAGGTTAGGTTAGGTTAGGTTAGGTTAGGTTAGGTTAGGTTAGGTTAGGTTAGGTTAGGTTAGGTTAGGTTAGGTTAGGTTAGGTTAGGTTAGGTTAGGTTAGGTTAGGTTAGGTTAGGTTAGGTTAGGTTAGGTTAGGTTAGGTTAGGTTAGGTTAGGTTAGGTTAGGTTAGGTTAGGTTAGGTTAGGTTAGGTTAGGTTAGGTTAGGTTAGGTTAGGTTAGGTTAGGTTAGGTTAGGTTAGGTTAGGTTAGGTTAGGTTAGGTTAGGTTAGGTTAGGTTAGGTTAGGTTAGGTTAGGTTAGGTTAGGTTAGGTTAGGTTAGGTTAGGTTAGGTTAGGTTAGGTTAGGTTAGGTTAGGTTAGGTTAGGTTAGGTTAGGTTAGGTTAGGTTAGGTTAGGTTAGGTTAGGTTAGGTTAGGTTAGGTTAGGTTAGGTTAGGTTAGGTTAGGTTAGGTTAGGTTAGGTTAGGTTAGGTTAGGTTAGGTTAGGTTAGGTTAGGTTAGGTTAGGTTAGGTTAGGTTAGGTTAGGTTAGGTTAGGTTAGGTTAGGTTAGGTTAGGTTAGGTTAGGTTAGGTTAGGTTAGGTTAGGTTAGGTTAGGTTAGGTTAGGTTAGGTTAGGTTAGGTTAGGTTAGGTTAGGTTAGGTTAGGTTAGGTTAGGTTAGGTTAGGTTAGGTTAGGTTAGGTTAGGTTAGGTTAGGTTAGGTTAGGTTAGGTTAGGTTAGGTTAGGTTAGGTTAGGTTAGGTTAGGTTAGGTTAGGTTAGGTTAGGTTAGGTTAGGTTAGGTTAGGTTAGGTTAGGTTAGGTTAGGTTAGGTTAGGTTAGGTTAGGTTAGGTTAGGTTAGGTTAGGTTAGGTTAGGTTAGGTTAGGTTAGGTTAGGTTAGGTTAGGTTAGGTTAGGTTAGGTTAGGTTAGGTTAGGTTAGGTTAGGTTAGGTTAGGTTAGGTTAGGTTAGGTTAGGTTAGGTTAGGTTAGGTTAGGTTAGGTTAGGTTAGGTTAGGTTAGGTTAGGTTAGGTTAGGTTAGGTTAGGTTAGGTTAGGTTAGGTTAGGTTAGGTTAGGTTAGGTTAGGTTAGGTTAGGTTAGGTTAGGTTAGGTTAGGTTAGGTTAGGTTAGGTTAGGTTAGGTTAGGTTAGGTTAGGTTAGGTTAGGTTAGGTTAGGTTAGGTTAGGTTAGGTTAGGTTAGGTTAGGTTAGGTTAGGTTAGGTTAGGTTAGGTTAGGTTAGGTTAGGTTAGGTTAGGTTAGGTTAGGTTAGGTTAGGTTAGGTTAGGTTAGGTTAGGTTAGGTTAGGTTAGGTTAGGTTAGGTTAGGTTAGGTTAGGTTAGGTTAGGTTAGGTTAGGTTAGGTTAGGTTAGGTTAGGTTAGGTTAGGTTAGGTTAGGTTAGGTTAGGTTAGGTTAGGTTAGGTTAGGTTAGGTTAGGTTAGGTTAGGTTAGGTTAGGTTAGGTTAGGTTAGGTTAGGTTAGGTTAGGTTAGGTTAGGTTAGGTTAGGTTAGGTTAGGTTAGGTTAGGTTAGGTTAGGTTAGGTTAGGTTAGGTTAGGTTAGGTTAGGTTAGGTTAGGTTAGGTTAGGTTAGGTTAGGTTAGGTTAGGTTAGGTTAGGTTAGGTTAGGTTAGGTTAGGTTAGGTTAGGTTAGGTTAGGTTAGGTTAGGTTAGGTTAGGTTAGGTTAGGTTAGGTTAGGTTAGGTTAGGTTAGGTTAGGTTAGGTTAGGTTAGGTTAGGTTAGGTTAGGTTAGGTTAGGTTAGGTTAGGTTAGGTTAGGTTAGGTTAGGTTAGGTTAGGTTAGGTTAGGTTAGGTTAGGTTAGGTTAGGTTAGGTTAGGTTAGGTTAGGTTAGGTTAGGTTAGGTTAGGTTAGGTTAGGTTAGGTTAGGTTAGGTTAGGTTAGGTTAGGTTAGGTTAGGTTAGGTTAGGTTAGGTTAGGTTAGGTTAGGTTAGGTTAGGTTAGGTTAGGTTAGGTTAGGTTAGGTTAGGTTAGGTTAGGTTAGGTTAGGTTAGGTTAGGTTAGGTTAGGTTAGGTTAGGTTAGGTTAGGTTAGGTTAGGTTAGGTTAGGTTAGGTTAGGTTAGGTTAGGTTAGGTTAGGTTAGGTTAGGTTAGGTTAGGTTAGGTTAGGTTAGGTTAGGTTAGGTTAGGTTAGGTTAGGTTAGGTTAGGTTAGGTTAGGTTAGGTTAGGTTAGGTTAGGTTAGGTTAGGTTAGGTTAGGTTAGGTTAGGTTAGGTTAGGTTAGGTTAGGTTAGGTTAGGTTAGGTTAGGTTAGGTTAGGTTAGGTTAGGTTAGGTTAGGTTAGGTTAGGTTAGGTTAGGTTAGGTTAGGTTAGGTTAGGTTAGGTTAGGTTAGGTTAGGTTAGGTTAGGTTAGGTTAGGTTAGGTTAGGTTAGGTTAGGTTAGGTTAGGTTAGGTTAGGTTAGGTTAGGTTAGGTTAGGTTAGGTTAGGTTAGGTTAGGTTAGGTTAGGTTAGGTTAGGTTAGGTTAGGTTAGGTTAGGTTAGGTTAGGTTAGGTTAGGTTAGGTTAGGTTAGGTTAGGTTAGGTTAGGTTAGGTTAGGTTAGGTTAGGTTAGGTTAGGTTAGGTTAGGTTAGGTTAGGTTAGGTTAGGTTAGGTTAGGTTAGGTTAGGTTAGGTTAGGTTAGGTTAGGTTAGGTTAGGTTAGGTTAGGTTAGGTTAGGTTAGGTTAGGTTAGGTTAGGTTAGGTTAGGTTAGGTTAGGTTAGGTTAGGTTAGGTTAGGTTAGGTTAGGTTAGGTTAGGTTAGGTTAGGTTAGGTTAGGTTAGGTTAGGTTAGGTTAGGTTAGGTTAGGTTAGGTTAGGTTAGGTTAGGTTAGGTTAGGTTAGGTTAGGTTAGGTTAGGTTAGGTTAGGTTAGGTTAGGTTAGGTTAGGTTAGGTTAGGTTAGGTTAGGTTAGGTTAGGTTAGGTTAGGTTAGGTTAGGTTAGGTTAGGTTAGGTTAGGTTAGGTTAGGTTAGGTTAGGTTAGGTTAGGTTAGGTTAGGTTAGGTTAGGTTAGGTTAGGTTAGGTTAGGTTAGGTTAGGTTAGGTTAGGTTAGGTTAGGTTAGGTTAGGTTAGGTTAGGTTAGGTTAGGTTAGGTTAGGTTAGGTTAGGTTAGGTTAGGTTAGGTTAGGTTAGGTTAGGTTAGGTTAGGTTAGGTTAGGTTAGGTTAGGTTAGGTTAGGTTAGGTTAGGTTAGGTTAGGTTAGGTTAGGTTAGGTTAGGTTAGGTTAGGTTAGGTTAGGTTAGGTTAGGTTAGGTTAGGTTAGGTTAGGTTAGGTTAGGTTAGGTTAGGTTAGGTTAGGTTAGGTTAGGTTAGGTTAGGTTAGGTTAGGTTAGGTTAGGTTAGGTTAGGTTAGGTTAGGTTAGGTTAGGTTAGGTTAGGTTAGGTTAGGTTAGGTTAGGTTAGGTTAGGTTAGGTTAGGTTAGGTTAGGTTAGGTTAGGTTAGGTTAGGTTAGGTTAGGTTAGGTTAGGTTAGGTTAGGTTAGGTTAGGTTAGGTTAGGTTAGGTTAGGTTAGGTTAGGTTAGGTTAGGTTAGGTTAGGTTAGGTTAGGTTAGGTTAGGTTAGGTTAGGTTAGGTTAGGTTAGGTTAGGTTAGGTTAGGTTAGGTTAGGTTAGGTTAGGTTAGGTTAGGTTAGGTTAGGTTAGGTTAGGTTAGGTTAGGTTAGGTTAGGTTAGGTTAGGTTAGGTTAGGTTAGGTTAGGTTAGGTTAGGTTAGGTTAGGTTAGGTTAGGTTAGGTTAGGTTAGGTTAGGTTAGGTTAGGTTAGGTTAGGTTAGGTTAGGTTAGGTTAGGTTAGGTTAGGTTAGGTTAGGTTAGGTTAGGTTAGGTTAGGTTAGGTTAGGTTAGGTTAGGTTAGGTTAGGTTAGGTTAGGTTAGGTTAGGTTAGGTTAGGTTAGGTTAGGTTAGGTTAGGTTAGGTTAGGTTAGGTTAGGTTAGGTTAGGTTAGGTTAGGTTAGGTTAGGTTAGGTTAGGTTAGGTTAGGTTAGGTTAGGTTAGGTTAGGTTAGGTTAGGTTAGGTTAGGTTAGGTTAGGTTAGGTTAGGTTAGGTTAGGTTAGGTTAGGTTAGGTTAGGTTAGGTTAGGTTAGGTTAGGTTAGGTTAGGTTAGGTTAGGTTAGGTTAGGTTAGGTTAGGTTAGGTTAGGTTAGGTTAGGTTAGGTTAGGTTAGGTTAGGTTAGGTTAGGTTAGGTTAGGTTAGGTTAGGTTAGGTTAGGTTAGGTTAGGTTAGGTTAGGTTAGGTTAGGTTAGGTTAGGTTAGGTTAGGTTAGGTTAGGTTAGGTTAGGTTAGGTTAGGTTAGGTTAGGTTAGGTTAGGTTAGGTTAGGTTAGGTTAGGTTAGGTTAGGTTAGGTTAGGTTAGGTTAGGTTAGGTTAGGTTAGGTTAGGTTAGGTTAGGTTAGGTTAGGTTAGGTTAGGTTAGGTTAGGTTAGGTTAGGTTAGGTTAGGTTAGGTTAGGTTAGGTTAGGTTAGGTTAGGTTAGGTTAGGTTAGGTTAGGTTAGGTTAGGTTAGGTTAGGTTAGGTTAGGTTAGGTTAGGTTAGGTTAGGTTAGGTTAGGTTAGGTTAGGTTAGGTTAGGTTAGGTTAGGTTAGGTTAGGTTAGGTTAGGTTAGGTTAGGTTAGGTTAGGTTAGGTTAGGTTAGGTTAGGTTAGGTTAGGTTAGGTTAGGTTAGGTTAGGTTAGGTTAGGTTAGGTTAGGTTAGGTTAGGTTAGGTTAGGTTAGGTTAGGTTAGGTTAGGTTAGGTTAGGTTAGGTTAGGTTAGGTTAGGTTAGGTTAGGTTAGGTTAGGTTAGGTTAGGTTAGGTTAGGTTAGGTTAGGTTAGGTTAGGTTAGGTTAGGTTAGGTTAGGTTAGGTTAGGTTAGGTTAGGTTAGGTTAGGTTAGGTTAGGTTAGGTTAGGTTAGGTTAGGTTAGGTTAGGTTAGGTTAGGTTAGGATAGGTTAGGTTAGGTTAGGTTAGGTTAGGTTAGGTTAGGTTAGGTTAGGTTAGGTTAGGTTAGGTTAGGTTAGGTTAGGTTAGGTTAGGTTAGGTTAGGTT